>VZTO01001205.1:0-88780 GCA_013400615.1 Syrrhaptes paradoxus | reverse complement strand
AAGAATAATAGAAAGAAGTAATAAGAAAAAAGAAATCATGAATCATCTCAGCATCCAATAAGGCATGCACATAAAAGATCATTTCTGGTTTATATATGCAAAAACAGAGATGGAAAAAGGTTATACGACTTTGCAGAAGCTTACACAAAAAGGCCAATATGACCTGAGAAACAGACCTTTAATTAAACCCTTGCTCATGCAGAGCCCTACTGGAAGACAAGTGACTCAGCACAGCAACACCACTTTTAGTCTGCTCCAATACCTGGCACGCTGAAATGGCCAACTAACCCCCAGCCCCCCCAAGTCTCATCTAGAGAAGCACATAAAGTAAGGATACTTAATTTTCCAAAACCTAGTCATTTCTTTCTTTCTGATCCCTGTAGAAAGAAATTTTTTTTACAGAATCTCCCAAGCACATGTTCCTCTTTTCAAGAAAAAAGAAATTTTAGGGCTTCCTTCTTTGCAGGTGTGAACTTACCGCAAGGTGTTCAATGTCTGTCCACCAGAGCCGAGGATTTGACCCCTTACTTTTAGCACAATGATTGCCCAGAAAAGTTTCTCTCCAAGAGCTGCATAACAACGTCCTGAAGATCCTTAGCTACTCTGAAATACAGATTTTGGTGACTAGGAGTCTTACTTAATTTTGTGAACTACAAAATATTTGCAGGCATAAACATCTCTTCTAGAGTTTGTTAAAGTTTATTCATAAAAACAAAGGGGAAAAAAATTTGAAATAGCAGAGAAAACGTAAAGCCTCAAGGCCACCATCAGCCCAAAGATTTGTGGTTCTCCTAAGAGCATTTTTTTTAGTGTCTCTGTTCAAGCTGGTACAGGAGATTGACTTTTAAGGTTGATGGTATTGATCTAATTCACAGCCCTATACTCGTTTATCATGATTCTTTAATCAATAGTCTAGCTACTTAAGATACTAGGAGTCCGGGTCCTTATTTATCTAGATGACATTTTGATAGCACCTATCTCCTCAGGGGCTCTTGTCTTTTAGGTCAGCGCTTCATTTCACCTCATCTTTCCCCAAGTTGTGTAAGCAGTGGGAAGACATTAATGTCACTCGCCCAGTGTATGTTTCGGTGTGGCGACACCACATTTTGGACTTCTCAGCAGGTTTTATCATCGTAAAGGCAGACAGGTCAGACACTGAGCTGGTGAAAGCCGCCAGACTCTCAGCAGAGCCACAGGGATTTTCACCAGCATGAGCTCTCTCCTTCACAACCCACATAGGTTCCTCTAGTTCTAACACAAAAGTAGCTGTTGAAGCTTAACCAAAACACGGTCCCGAGTACAGCAGGCCTCATTGTTTCATCTCTTCACCTTTTTCTCCCTTAGCATCAAGAGTAAGCATCAAGGGACAGTTTCCTGTCAGCCTCCACAATAAGAGCTTCAGTTCTCCAGGCTGAGCCAGCGTGTCGGGGGCACTCAGTTGTCCCTGGTTTGCGGTAGATGCTCTCCACCCCATTCTACCATAATACATGCTGGCAATGAGACTACCACAAAACTGCACTCGTGTGCAAGTTCCTTGTTCAGTTATTCATTTTAACGATCATTCCTACTGTGATGTTTTTTGTTAGGATGGAGGATTTTTGCTTTCTTTCCAGAAGGAGGCAACAGTTAGTCAATATTTGGCAAAAGCAACGCTGAACTCTTCAGTAAAAGCAAGCTAAGAATAAACAGAGACCTGCTGGTCCTTCAAGCTGAAAAATAATCTGCCCCAAGGTTCAAGGCATCCAAGAGCAGCATGCTGCAGCCCCAGTCCTGCTGCACAGCACTGCATCCTCAGCTGGTGTGAAGCTGGGGAAGCTGCCTCCGTTTCACAGCTGCACATCTGGTCCCCTGCAAACAGGCTTTGCATTCCAGTAGCTGAATTTCTTTCAGCTACCGTGTTATGCAAGACAAAGAACACAAGGGATAGAAGCTTGAGCCTTGAAAGTGAATGGTGGATGAACCCCCTTAAAATCTGCTTGTTTCAAAATTGAATTAAAGCATTCAGTGTTTTGTGTGGCTCAGAGTAGCCGAGACACAAATGTCCTGCGATCTTTTCCACAGCCTTACCAACTGCTACCTAAGCCCTCTGACTGATTTAATGCAGACCAATGTCAACAGGTCCTGGTGTCAAATCTTTTCAAAGACCAATTGGGAACAGAATAGGTTCCCTCCAAGCAATAGGATCCACAAGCTTCCAAGGTTTGAAAAAAAATGCTGTAAAATGCAAGAGGAGATTTCTGGAGAGAAGGTAAGAGTCCAGAGACAGCGTGTTTTCATGGCTCTATGAAAATTCAGTTTATAACCTTTTGCTATGCTTTACAAGAAACCATTGCTCTACAAAAGAACCCCTAACTTCCTAAAGCTTACTTTGATTGGATAAATGTTAAATAACTATAATTTAAAAACATAAATGCATACACAAGGACAAACGTGATTTTGGTGGTGCTACCAAGTTTTCAGCATGTCCCCATATTGGCTGCATGCCACCAGAAGGCTCACTCAGTAAAAAGTTTTCACATTGTTCCCCTATGAAGCCTTCCTTTCCCATAAACGTGCTTTTCCAACCTCGCTGTTAATAATAATCACTTCTCACAGCACTAGAAGACTGGGGATCATCTCCACGCAGGTCTGTAAAGTTACAGTGGCACGGTATGGTCACATTGCATCCGGTCCTTGTGTAATTATGAACTTCAAGTCATTTGCATCTGAAAAATAAACCTCTTCTATTGCTTTAGAAAGAAGAGCGAATGTGGTCAATTCCTCCCAACAGATTTTCCTTAAATCCACAGGAATGCTGTGGATGAAATCTGCTCCTGTACACAAGGTCTTCACATTTCACTTCCACCTTTAAAACAGGTTTACCTGGGTGAGAAGTGGTGCTTGAACCCTTAGCTGAGCTTCTGCACAGAGGGGTGAGTTTCTCCAGACTGTTTCCCCAAAGTCATTGCTTCCCAAATCAGTACAACAGCTACAGCTGCTCCCTGACGTGCAGAGAAGTGTTGTCTTTAAAAAGGTCTGCCGCAGCTTGTATCTCAAAGGCAGAATAAGTAATGTGGGGTGACAGATGCTTTCATAGCTGCTTTTGCATTGTAGAACTTACACAGCACATACATAAATATATCTACTACACATGCAAGAAAGACTTTATTTACACATTTCCTTCTTGTCATATTTAATTCACACATGCACACAGTCAGTCTGCTATGTTCCAACTCAGCTAAATCCTTGTTCACCAAACTATCTTCCCTCAGCACTGCAACATCCTAAGGGCACACAACTGAGAGAAGAGGGAAAGCCTATTAAGTGATGAGGATGCAGTGTTTATAAAAATTAAAATGTGTGCCGGGTGTTTGGGA
This sequence comes from Syrrhaptes paradoxus, assembly GCA_013400615.1. Classification (NCBI taxonomy): domain Eukaryota; kingdom Metazoa; phylum Chordata; class Aves; order Pterocliformes; family Pteroclidae; genus Syrrhaptes; species Syrrhaptes paradoxus. Next base: position 85,424 of record VZTO01001205.1, on the reverse strand, counting down.
AAGAACGAAAAAAAAATTCAAGAGCTGCATTGAAGTATGCTGAATAATTTTAAAATATTAAATCAAGGCCTTAATTACTGTGTCTCTAATCTCATACAGTCACACTTCACTTTGAGGCAATTTGTGATTAAATAATAATACTTTAAGGCAAATAACAACACTTGGCACTTTTATAGTGCCTTCTGCCTAATTAGTTTGGGATTAGTTCCTTCGCATTGGGTATGGGGCTTTGAAGATATAAAGTGCTAAGTATCATTATGACCTGAGGATCTCAAAGCATTTTACCCATACGCATTAATTAAGCCTCAGAGCGCTCCTATGAGGTAGGTAAGTTTTTCTCTATCCCTCTGTGTTCGGCAGGCCCAAATGGAGAGAGGATTGTCCAGTGTTTTCAAAGTTGCAGACGCATTCTGCAAACACTTCTGTGCACAAGCTGCCTTCCTGCACTAGGCACTCCCACTGCCCCCCCACCCAGAAAAGCATCCGTACGAGCATCTTCACACCTAACTGTAAGGCTCCTGTACCAGAAAGCTCTACAGTGATGGTTGGACATGCCCAGAACTGCTGGGAAATCAGATCATTGCTTAGGAAAAAACCATAAAAGTCAAGTCCTACCTGCAGAAACCCCAGTGAGAAAGCCACCCTCATTTTCTTGATCAAAAACTTACAGACATGAGGAGGGAAACATCCAAGGATTTACATGGTAGGGTCAGATACAAAGTCATGGCCCCCATTTCAGGTGATACAGTCCTCAAGCCCTTTCCAGAAACACAGTTTTCTTTTGTTTTTTTTCCTCCAAACAGAAGAACTCAAAGGCAGCCTAGGGATCAGGGGCTGTTACCAAAGCAAAGAAAGGAAACTTCTTCCTTTTTAGTTCATCCATTATGAAAACATAAATCAGCAATAAGAAGCTTCAGAATCTTCATTCTATTTATAATTAATATTGTACCTGAAGCAGTCACCTGCAGAAGAAAGAGGTATGAAAGGATTTCAACTTACTTTGATAATTAAGGGTATTTAGTGTCCTTTAAACATAAAGTTTAAAAAAGAGGAAATCCACAATCTGCCTGAATGTTCTTAGTTCAACAAAGTCTTTGAGTTGACAGCTAATAATTAATTAACAATGAATGGTGTCTTTCAGCTTGTCACCGTGATTGACACTATCATCTTCTGAAAAGTGAAAGATTTGTTAATGTGGCAGACTACAGTCTGGGAAACATTAAAGCTTCACAATTCCCACTGCTTTCAGCTAAACACTTGACATGACAGGTTAGGGAGCTTGAGATGAGGAGGAGGTGAGGAGAACAGCAGCAACCTCTGCTGGCAGCAGCACGGCTTCCCCTCCCAGCAGCGATGTTGCTGCAGACAGACAGGAGAAATTAGGGATAAAAAGACCTGGCTGGGTCACTAGGCTGGGAAACATTAAACTGCACACCCACACCGTGCTGATAGCCATCCTGGTCCCACTCGGCAGTGAGGCAGCGGCTGGGCAAACCCCGCTGGAAGGGCTGCTGAGATAACCCTTCCCTCCACCAGAATGACTCCGCTCAGCAGTGCAATTCCCCATTTATCCCGGCATATTCACCAAATAAATACAAAACAGCTGTCTAAGACAGTCAGTGACTGAGAGCTCGTTTTCAATTATACATATTTGTTGATTTTTTTTTAATCCTATTTTTACAGACACTAACAAAAACTATGATATATGTGTTCTAACAAAATAACTGACCTAATTAAACTAATGAAGTGGCAGAGAGATACTTCATTCTAGTAAACAAGGAGTGAAGTAAACTCCATCTCACCCACTCAGTATTGCTCCTGTCTACCATGAATCCAACTTCTTATCAACCTTCCTCTGACTGACTCTTGGCTCTCCTTTGTGTTAACTCTCAATGACAACAACCTCTATGCTGATAAGCCACCTGAGCTCATGGCCACCCATCTCCTTGGTCTGGCTTGACTCTTCTGCTGCAGAACCCAACTGCCCTTATTAGCCCTGTCCACTTTCTCCACCTCATTCCAGCTTCATGTCTGTCAGCTTCACAACTCAATTGCATCAGGTGTCTAGCACACAGGAAAAGCTTTTATTTACTTTCAACCCCCTCCTCACTGCCTTCCTTTCTCTCTTTCATCTCTCTTGCCTTTTCACATTTAATAAGGTTTGATTTTCCCAGCTTCCATCCCTGATCACTTCCATTTACACCACTTCAGGTCAGCTCATAGAGGAAAGCAGCTCCAGTAGAACCATGGAGACTAGAATGACTTCCTCCATCAGCTTCTCTGGCATCCCCATAGCAAAGTTTGCTTTTCTGATAAAAATAAATCCACCTCCACAATTCATTCTGCCTCCTATTCTTTATCCACTCAAGCTTTTGCCAACTTTCTACCAAGAAAAAAGGACAAGATTTTTAGACATTTGCACATCTTACACCTCCTTCTGCCTTTTTCCTCCTGCTTTCCCATCAGACATAGAAATTGCTTTGCTTCTGACAACTCCTTTAATTCTCCAGGAATTCTTCTCATCCTCATCCTATTTCCTATTTTTCTCTGTGTCTACATACACCCAGCACTACCATATTCAGTGCCTCACTGCTCAGAAAGTCCCCACGGCAACTCTGCTTCCTTCTCCACCTGTTGATCCATCCCTACTTCAGTCCCCACATCCCCATTTTGCTGATTCTGTCTGCATAATGTTGTTTGGGTTTGGTGTTTGTTTTTTTTTTCCTCCTGCTTTTTTCACACAGGAACCTGTCAATCCTACTGTCACATCAACATTCTTCTCTCTGGCCTTCCTAATGCAATCTTTCCCCAATACCCTTCCTCCCAAATCATGCTGCAAATACCTTTTTTTTTTTTTAGTTCATGTGTTGCTGGTTTTCCCCTTCCTTCTTGGGCTCTCCCTTCTCTATTATTTATGGATTGCTTGCCTTGAGTTTTGAGGCTGTTCATGATTTACTGACACATCTCATTTCCTCTCATCTGCTCCCAAGATGTCATTTCTTGCCTCCAATCAGCCCTTGGCACCAAACTTCTCCATTTGCTGCTTTTTAAAATTAGGACTTTCTTGCTTTCTTTTCTTCTTCCCATGTTGTCCCCTCACGCAGGAAAAAAAACTAAAAATTAATTCATTCTGTTTTTCAAAATTTCTCCTTTCCATTAATGTCTACAAAGAAACTGACAATGGATCATTTTTTTTGCTCAGATCTCTTCAGCTAAAGGTCTGTTTCCTTATACTATTTACACTGCTGCCTACCAGGAATGGTCAAAATCCCTAAGTGGATCTTCTAGTTGCTATAGAAATATAAATACTAAACAACAAAAGGAACTTGGAACCAGAGTAGGCAAAGTACACACAATTTATACCACTTGCTCCTTGCAGAGAAAACCCCAGAGAGCACCTGCAAATAAACCAGCAGCCCCACATCCTGAGCAGGCTTAGGAGCCAATATTGATGGTGGAGGACACTCAAGCTGTATACAGGAGTTTACCAGCCTCCTTCAGGTGATGTTTTCTTTCTTATTTCAAAGAAAGAAGTGCAGGGGAGAAGAGGGAGAGCATTACAAGACATACCCCCTAATACACAGTCTCTCTGAAGAGTAAACTTGGGGAGCCTCGTATTGAGTATGCTAAAAACACTACAAGCCAACAGATGCACAGGAGTACCACAACTTGACTTCTGCGGGACTCCTGCAAGCACAGTCTGCTTAGCAAAGGCCTTAATTAACAACTTTGCAAAGGACAATGAGATTATAACAATTATTCACTGCAGGCAGCCTGTTTTTTCCTCCTCCAGTCTCCAGCATTTGCTTTAGCCTGCATTCCAGAGAAATATTTTATTCTGTGCAGGCAGAAGGTTCATTATGTAAGTGACAAAGAGAAAGCATCAATTGCCATACACACAGCTCCTAATGCACCTGGTTAACGTAGTTATAATATGTCACTGCAAAACATCTTGTCAGCATTTTGTAATTAAAAAAGAAAAGCTACTGCAATAATAAAGGCAATGCATTTAACAGAGACAAATATCACATGTAAGATGATCTTTCAAAGCAAAAATAGACATTACCAAAGCAAAGCCTTGATAACCTTGCCCTACATACTTCAATACCCTTGAATGCTCCTTGGCCCAGTAAAGTGCCCTTTTCCTCTCTACAATGGCACTATTCAGATAAGTAGCACTGACCGATCTACAGGGCTGCAACATTTTTCAAAGGACAAAAAGCATTTCTTTCCCATTGAGTCAGCAGGATATTTATTTCCTTGTAACAAAGAGTTTTCTGAACTGCTGAGAGATTTGTCAAAACGGAATCACAAGTGATACATTAAACAACCAGAGGGGAGAACTTATTACTACACATTAAAAGAGAAAGCTACAAGTTTACAAATAAGAATAGGACTGTGTACTTGACTTTGTAAATTCTCGGTTAATGAGAAATCAAACATGAAAGGCAAACATTTAATCTAGAGTAAATTTAGCCATTTAAATCACAGCCACTCACAATCCTGCTGTCTTACACTTCATAATAGACAGTAAAGGGCAAGTAGCAAGGCACAAACAAGTGCCTGCTCAGTGCTCTGGAATATGCTGTGGTTATTTAAATACAAGTTATCAACCCACCAGAAGGAACTTTATATTAAGAAAATGCCAGCTCCCTCCATTACAAATCTAGCCCATAATAAAAGGCAGGCACTGAACCAGTCTCCGCAGTTCCTAGGGCAAGACAGCACGTTTCCTTTTCCAAGGACGTGCCCTGCTCCTCACAAAGTTGGAAGGTCTTATTGCCTTGCTCTGGTGCGATGAGTCCTGGGTGGTTCATTGCAAACACCCAGAAAGCCACAGCACACCCAACAGGCTGGTGTTCAGGACTTCAGAAAGAAGGAAAGAAGGGAAGGTGGTTTTACATTCCCACAGGCCAACCGTCATACCAAATCTAGATGTCCTACACCCCAGATTTCAGCCTGAGTATCAACTACTGTATTTTGTCAGGGGACAACACGACACAGCAAAGACCAAGCTGTGTACACTGGTCTGACACCGACGCCTTCTTGCTGCCACAGATTCAGAGAAATAGGATTAAGATTTGCTTATTCTTGAGCTTTTCCCCCAGCTAAACTAAGTACCTCCGTGCTCATCCAGCCCTCTATCCAGAGTCCATCAGGAAGCATTTAACTTCTCCTGCACATCCTACAGCCCCTGGGTGCTTGGTCACAGCCGTGAGTTACACCCCAGGAGCCAGCATCCAGTGCTTGCTCTCCAATCTTGACATTTCCTATATGCGGCACAGAAGTGGAAAAGAGCTCCTGGGTCACCCAGCTTACAAATTCATAGTACTGGCAGACACCCCAGAAGGCCATTTAGGTCATTCTTCTATCCATGGTGAGATCAACCGTAAATAAGGTATTTGCTCTTAAAGATGCCTAGTGATGCAGACATCACAACTTCCCTGACAGTCTCTCTCCAGCAGCTCACTGTCCTTTCCATCAGTAAGGGGATTTTTTCTTAATATCTATCTTGAACTTTTTGCTTCAATTTAAGGCCATTACTTGTGGCCTGTATCCATGGTCAAAAATATTTTTTTTGAAGTTTAAGAACAATAGTGCACTTATACAGAGAAAAGAGCCTGAGAACACGCTAAGGATCTGAGTGTTTTGTGAAAGATCTTTGCAGAGGTTTTTACAGAGAAGAGAAACACAAAGGTGATTTAAACCTTGTCCTTGTATTTGCTAACCAATGATGTCAAAGAAATTCAAATGCCTGAAGATGGCAAAGGGGCATGCATAGCTTAAAGATGGAGAGGAAGATTCGCAATAACAGAACTGTTATGGTTCTCAATTTGAACAGTTTCTTTTATACCATATTAAAAAGGGACTCATCCTGCCATTTCAGAATTTCAGTCTCTCTGGTTGAAACATGTCCTGGATTATCATGCGCTAAAACAATTATCCTGCAGGCAGTCAAATATAAGCTTTCCTCTCCTTTCCTGTTCATCTCTCATGTACATCCATAAGAGCACATGGTGTTCCTCTCTAATTTAGTATCCTCCAGCACAAGCAGTTCTTCATCCATTACTGCAATCAAGGCTGATGCTGGAGGATAAAGAGAGAAAAAAAGCAGTCCTGGAACTCAAGGAGAACTGGTCTGCGCTGTGAACACATATTGAATAACAGGAGGAATATATTGGTATTTACTGCAATCTGCCCATGGCTAGAACAGCTGAATCGTCCCTATGATATGTATATTTTCAGTATTTTATGACTTTAGGAAGATCATTGATAAGAATACGTAGACTATTTCAACCCATCAAAGATTAATCTAATAAAGTTGGAAACATTTCCCTGACAGGGACTGCCTCCATCCATACTTGCTCCAACATTTCCTATAAGTTTCACTTGGGGTTTTTTGTTTTGTTTTGTTTGAATCTACCCTGTCTCCATAGCAGCAGAAAGTTAATCTTTAATTGATGAATGCAAAAGCTTAGACAAACCACAAACGCACTATTCAGCATGTCAGGCTTACAAAGGAAGTTCTGGTTCTATCAGGTTTCCCCACCACATACAGCTGCAACATTGGCTTATATTACTAATCACTTGCAGTATTTGTGTCTTGGGTTGTAACAGATGGTGTTTGTGAGGCATGCAAAAGCTTCAGATAGCCAAATGGTACAGCAGTCGAGATAAGGAAAAAAATCCTCAAAACAAAACACCCATCCCTGCTGCAGAGGCTGGAATGTGCGCAGTGTTTAAATTATTCCTAGTCTCTGCAAGTGTGGTGGATTTACAGACTCTTAACCCTAAATAGGACTTGATTCAATCTTTCATATTTCATTACCCGAGTAAATCCGCACAACATTAGCTAATAGACATGAAGCACAGCAACACAAGACAAACCACAACACAGGAAAGTTATGTTCCTGATATTTTGAGAGGCCTGGGCTCCAGATCACACCAGTCCAACTCCAGTGTAGCCCACAGGTGTTGTGGTAATATCCCAGTTCTGGTGGCAAAAAGTCGTATCATATGCTAGGGCACCTGAAAACCAGCTCTATAGCGGCCCAATAAGTTGTAATTCTCCATGCTGAGCTGTTGGCAAGTAATTTTTGGGGGACTTCTATGAGCCTCCACCTCCGGGGAATAATTTTTAGCCATGAGATTTTTTTGCCTGCATGCTGACCTGGCTTAACAGACATGGAATGTATGCAAGACACAGCACACATCTTCATACCAGCACTTAACTTCCTGACATCTCAGGAGATCTCTCAGCAGTTTCACATGTTTAACAAAGAAAGAAAGATGCTAGAGCCCAGGGCAGCTGCCAGTTGGGACTACCCAGCCTTGTTTTGAGATGAAAGAATAAGAGACAACAGAACAAATTTCTGCCGACTCTTGGCTGCAATCAAGTCAACAGTAGATCTTTCTAGTAGCATTCTCAAATAATGCAATAATAAAATTATCACTGCTTATTGCCTTTGGTTAAATAACGATCATTCAGCAACATGGCATGGGGGAAAAAGCATACTTCATAACTAAAAATTTTAGCTGATATTGTACTATTTTGGACAACAAAATTGCCCTTCCCCAATTTCTATCATTCTTTATCTTCCTTTTACATTAAAAACATAGGAACAACAGAAAGCTTAGTTTTTCTTCATTCCATACAAGAGAGTGCCTCTAAAAGTAATTTGGAAGAAAGTCCTTTTTTATAAGTAAAACTTTTCAAAGAGACTCTGGCCACTGCTAGATACCATTATGCAGGGCTGACTCACTTTATATTGAACACAGCTGGGCTCACTTCTCTATTTCTAGGAGTTGTTAGCACTGAAAAACCAATCTGCATTGCTTTTAAAACTTTTCCAACATACAGGCTTTAGAATCTCTCACCCCTGGCTAGTGGGCTTAGTTTTATGGTGATATTCGTGCCGCCTTTGCTTCTAAAGCTGCCTCGTTTTGTTTAAATGATGATAATATTTAAGCACAATGCCAGTCAAAACAGCCCTTACTACAGGTTTACACAACCCTGACATGCAGCAGCACTAACATTTATTAGCAGTGATACTTGGATGTTATTTTTGATGTCTCACTATCAAATGTGGAATCACTGAAGAGAAAAATATTTTACTATTACTTTTTGTTGAAGCAGGACTGGTTCTCTAGAGGGATACCAAAGAACATCACCGTGGAATCTTGTTACTGCAGAACACAAAGCACAGAGAATTAATATAGCTTTAAAATACAGAAAAATGTGCTTGGCTGAGCCATTCCAGGTAGCACTCAGGTGGAAGAGGAACACATCATTCACTGAGAATTTATATGAGCACCCAACAAAACACACCTGATGACACCTTTCTGTGGTAGCAAAACCACAGTCACCTGCCCAGCTGATCAGCTCTTGCCTTTCTTCCTCAGTGTATCAGGCTTACAAAGAAATCAGTAATCTGATGCCTCTCTGAGTGTTTCCAAACACTCTGATCCTGAAAGAAGTGTTTTCTCAGGTGTTCTCTCAGAAAGGCCAGAAGAGAGTTGAGATAAACCTCAGCATTGCACCCATAGACACACGATGTAGGTCTATTTGCTCCTGTTGTACCATAAAATTATGAGGAAGTCAATGCAAGTGGAAAAAAGACCAGCTCAGTGTATATAGTCCACAGAGAGGCTCTCAAGAAACCCAGTACCTACCCTAGTTGCACCAGAGACCTTGTGGATAGCTTCACAAAGGTCACCTCCTCTCTTCAGGTCTTCCATTCATCTTGCTATAGAATTATAGCACCAATCATCAGCACAAGTTGTTTTGGTTTTAACCATTACCAGTATCACGGCAACTNCACTGAGAATTTATACGAGCACCCAACAAAACACACCTGATGACATCTTTCTGTGGTAGCAAAACCACAGTCACCTGCCCAGCTGATCAGCTCTTGCCTTTCTTCCTCAGTGTATCAGGCTTACAAAGAAATCAGCAGTCTGATGCCTCTCTGAGTGTTTTCAAAGTCTGATCCTGAAAGAAGCGTTTTCTCAGGTGTTCTCTCAGAAAGGCCAGAAGAGAGTTGAGATAAACCTCAGCATTGCACCCATAGACACAGGATGTGGGTCTATTTGCTTCTGTTGTACCACAAAATTATGAGGAAATCAATGCAAGTGGAAAAAAAATGGCTCAGTGTATATAGTCCACAGAAAGGCTCTCAAGAAACCCAGTACCTACTCCTAGTTGCACCAGAGACCTTGTGGATAGCTTCACAAAGGTCACCTCCTCTCTTCAGGTCTTCCATTCATCTTGCTATAGAATTATAGCACCAATCATCAGCACAAGTTGTTTTGGTTTGGTTTTAACCATCACCAATATCACAGCAACATACAAGGATTTACTGCTCCCTCTCATTGTACAATACAGCCATGGGCAGAAAAACCAGAGCTGTGCTCTGTCAGACACACAGAGAGGCTGGAGTTAACGCTAACTACTCCTGCAGCACTCTGCAGCAAGCTTCACCGCACGCATTTAATTGGTGATTCTCATATCCAGCTCCTTCCCAATCTTTTTTTGTTCCACAACAATCCAAATACTTTGGTGGATGATCAGGCAACAATTCTGCCCATCGTGTCCTCTACTTCTACCATTAATGAGCCAGTAAGCATATCAAATCTGGGTTGAAAAATCTCTCTACTTGTGGAGCTGAATGTGGAACTAACCTTCTGTCATAGGAACACGCTAGATACTGGACTTGAGGTGGTTGGCACTGGAAGCAGAAGGTTTGAACTGCAGGCCTTCCTACCTGGCAGCCATCTTGCAGGAGATACATCAGCATCGTAGGTATACCAGCCACTAGAGAGATAAAATCACATGCTACAGTAATGCAAGCTACATTTTTTATATTATTAGGCAAAATCCTGGGTCACTTGGTCTCTATTAACGGTTAAAGAGGGAAACTGTTTCTCTAAGAGGCAATCAGTCTTGCTAAAGTACACGAGCATAAACTGAACCAGAGCATCAGAAACTCACTTTACATTTTATGTAAAAATAGAAAAAGTAATATATGCAATAGAGCCATTAAAATGCATGTGCATTTGTGTGCAAGTTCTTTCTTTTCCTTTCCAGCTTGATAACTGTATTGTTGATAGGAATAAAATATCAGCCTTTACTTGTGCACATACCCAAGATCTTGTAAGTCATTACAACGTGTTTTTAAGATTTGCCACTTCACTGCTCTATAAAAAGCTTCCTGAAAAAGTATTAACAGATGGCCTCTTACTCTCTGAGACTGTTCGCAATACACCAGATGGCAACCTGAAAGAGAAAGTCCAACTTACGTTTTCAAAACTAAAAGAAATTTTACAATATCCTCACAATAAATATGCAGCATGAAGGTAGCAATAAATGATCCATATGAAGCAAACTGGCTTGCTTTATTTAAGCAGTGAATCCAGCCCTCATTTTATAACATATTGCAGAATGCTTCATATCCAATGCTGGAAGTAATTTCTGATGCAAGCAGAAAGTTTGCTTTAAATAAGCAACAGATTTATGAGCGGCAAGGTTATTTGAAAGAGTAAAAAATGGGCCAATAGCCTTGAGGGTTAAGATTTTGTATACTGGATCCCTGGTATCTGGTTTGTGTCTGAGAACTAGTCCTTAGGTTGCAGTGTTTTTGCTATTAACGTTAGAAATATTAAACCCACCTTGCCAGTCAGGCTCTTGTTAGGAGAAGGTAATAACTGTTCCAGATACGTACCGCTCTCAAGGTTTCTGATTCACCTGCTAGAGAGCAGCTTAGCTCATCTCACAAGAACTGGAGAGCTCTGCTAAATACAATCAGCCATTCCCAGTGTTACCAGCTGTCTTTGGGGCTGGGACTATCACTTAGATGAACCAGGATACCCTTTGGATAGAGTAATCCCTACCCCACAACACGTCCCACTAAAACACAAGGACCACTGACAGCGTTAGAGATGTCTTCCAGCACCCATCAGGAAACCTAAAAAGAGGACTTCTGATGATGAGGCTTCTTTTTTGGATGAAGCTTTGAGGTGTTCCTGCAATTTCAGTAACATTCATCCAAGTTGTGATCCTTTTCTTAAAGGCAAAGCCCCAAGGGATTCTGAAGAGATTAAAACAATTCTTAAGGGGAGGACAAGTAACTTTCCAACTACCTCATACCATGGATCTGTGTAATTCTTCCTCGCAAGTTCACCTCTCACACACACACAACACACCTGGAAAGCACACTGATTTCTTCCTCCAAAGAGGTACCTAGAGGCTGGCAGTAGAAACACAAATGCCTACACCCACCTTCATGGAAATCAAGAGTTATCTTTTGTGTCACCAGGTTTTAAGCAAAATTCCCTCTTGAAGTCAGTATGCCATAAGCACAGAATTGCCTGTAGGACAAATTATAAAATTACAAACTAGGCAGCTGTCCTACCATCGCCCATAAAAAGAAACCATTTCTGTAAAACTGCTATTTATTATTAATAATATAAAATATTTATAACTATACCAGATGTATGAAAATTGTCACAGAGAGAGTTTCTCTCTTTGCTTTCTCATTGGCAAAAAGCCCATTTTCACAAGCTATAAACAATCACAAAAATAGCTCTATGGAAATAAGACAATAAAAGCTGGGCTTTCTGTGCAAGTGTACCACCACACAGCTAAAGGCTTTTTTTGTTAGTCTATGACAGTAGGCTGTATCAGCAGATCGGAGAGTTTCAGGGAAGAGGAAAAGAAATCTGCTAAGTTCCAGCCCTTTAAAGTCAACTGCAATATGCCTGCAGATCCCACCTGGAGCTGGAACAACCCACTCACCCCAAAACAAACATTGCTCTAGTTGCCTATTGATATTGTACAGCTTTACCATTTTCTGAGTAGATTATAGATTCATAATGGTAAAAACTACACTCTACAAAAGATTAATCTTCAGAAGAGTACAGGATAAAGCAACATCCCAACGTGAATATTATTAATGTTTTTTCAGTCATTATCCAAGTCACCACTACGATGCCCAAGTAGCAGTGTTTAAATGGTCTTTTGTATCTGACAAAAAAGTCAGTGGTTTAGGATCTTGAGATGGCTCAATTTGGAAAGCGACAGTATCAGATCCCCCCAGTTTTACACTCATCAAAACACTGTTCACAATAGGAGCTCACCTCATCCAGTTCCCACCTGGTGCTCATCACCTTCTGGAATCAGGCCAGACCACAACCTTCACGCCTTGCAACAACATACTAATGTACATCCCCTAATTGCACTACTGCCTCCGAACAACTACCACACTCCCGGCAAAGCCACTTGAAAAGTTCACACACATCGCTAGGAAAGGGAATGGTAATTGCATTGGTGTCATCTGTTTTCTTCATGTAGGTGCAAAGTTCTGCAAAGCAGGAGCTGTGTCTGAGGTCACACGCTCCTTCCCTCTCTGGCACCCCTCTAACTTCTTGGTGAGCTAAATCAACAGGGGGGGGGGAAAAAAAAAAAAGGTGTTTTTTGTTGTGTTATAAAGCTGAACCAGCTCCCAGGGAACCAGCCATGCACCAGGAGAAGGGTGAGGGCAGAGCCAGCCAGCTGTGAACAGCAGCGGGGAGGTGGGACCAGCCCTGCTGCTGGCAGTCAGCTCAGCCACGGCACAAAACCTCCCCATGGCGATGGTTCACAGTGTAGCACAACTGGGCCCGTATCCAGCTAGAGTCTCTAGACCCAGCTGAGAATGGGAGATTGGAAACATCGAACATTTTCTAGTGAAAAAAGCACATTGCACCACTTAAACTAGAAACCTACCTCTGCCATTTGAGTGAAAGAAAGGAAATCTGCTAATCCCAGGGGCTTTCATGCAGTCGCACCAGCAGAGAACTTGATTTACTTTATGAAATAAGTTTAAAAAAAACAAACCAGAGTTCCCATTACATTTAGTTTCCCCTATTCATTCAATGATCAAATGCATGAAATGAGTTTCTACCCCACAAGCTTGGGTTTTCATTTTTAAAGTGATTGAACGACAGGGGATAAGAGCCGCTGACAGCCCGTCACCATTCCCTCCTGGAGCTGGCAGGCTGGAGGGCAGCGCTCTGCCAATGCACAAGCTCAAGAAACAGAGAAGCCAGGCCCTGAGAGATGACTGCACTGGGCTTTTAAAAGCACTTACACTGTTCAACCTCCAGTCGGTGTCTGCTGTCTGTGGCGATCTTTTTGCCTTGATGGTGCTGGTATCACACCAAATGGGCCGGGGTTACTCGTCGTGAGGCAGGAATCATGAAAGTGCAAGTTGGCCACAAGAATGAAGCTGCTGTGCAGCCTGAAGACAGCCTGGAGAAGAGAGCAGATGAAAAGGACACTGCTGCTCAGTCTGATCCCAGCTCCAGGTGTGACTGTTGTTAATAATATCCTTACAAAACTGAACATCAACCCTCAGACTCATCTCCATTGCCCCGCCCATGCCATTTCCAAGGCATAATCATCTCTTAAAACCAGCCACTTTTAGACTAATGCATTTTGCTATCTCAACACAAGAGGTCTCCTGTGCTTACATCTCACAACGTGAGCCCCACAGACCCGGTTTATATCTGAGTTTTCAGTTCAAATTACACTCGGGGTTTCTTACTGCAAACAAGACTTTATATTCCCCCTACACAACAGGTTCCTTATGAACACGTCTGTACAGATAGTAATCAATCTGCACTGAGAAAACACATATCTCAGGCTTTCTTTCAGTCTGTCTTATGTTTCTCCTGAATGAAAAGAAGGGGGAAAAAGAAAAGAAAGAAAGAAAAAAAAAAAAAACAAACCAGAGCCAAAGTGCAGAATCCAGCTGAAATTGAGTCTTTGGCTCAGTTTTGAGCCAAGCTCATGAGAAATTTGTGTTAGACAGCATAACCACCTTTACTCTCTTCAGTAAGAGGTTTTTGGAGTGCAATGAGCTTGGTGAAGTCTTGGGGGTCTGGACCGATGGCACTCCTGCCACTCTTGGTGGCCATCACATTGAGAAAGGCTTGCTTCTCTCATCTTGATATCACTCATTAGAATTGCACCATGCACTATAATTGTTAATATTTTACATTTTGGAAACACTAGGTCTGGTTCCACTCTTACCAACTCTGGCATAAATCACAATATATCTTGCAAGTGTAAAAGTGGTGTGAGGGAAGGAAACAGGGCTTGTGGAAGAAGACTATGAAATGCCTTGGCCTAGGTTTCTTCATGCAGGGGGGTGACAGGGAGAGGGGAATGAGCTGAGACAAGAATGCTGGGAAACAGCAATTTCTCCTTCATAAAGAGTTAGAGCAGAGCTCTTAGGAGTGCAGCATTCAAATAAGAATCAGCATTTTAGCTGGAGACAAATGCACTAATCACCATCATGAACACAGCTGAACTAAATGTCTCAGCAAAACCGCTCAGTAATGGCATTAGTCATGATAAAGGAAATGAGTATTTTCAGGAAAGGACACACTCGAAGAATACAAACAGAATCCTTTGTGCCTGCTTCTATAGAGGAATGATTCAGGGTATGTATTTGAACAACTTGCTACTGAAATAGCAGCACAGTTCAAGACATCCTTTAAAGAAATGTGTCTGGATCAGAAAGAGCTGCTCCATAAATTGTTTTTTAATTGTCCAGATGACCAATTCCTCCATCACTGGGCAGGAACAGTTTGGCAGAAAAAAAAAGAATGGAATGATTACAGGAACAATAAGGGTTATTTTTAAAGTAAATTGAAACAAACCCTCCTCTATTTTACCTTTAAGCATTCCTAAACTTACCCTTTATTAAAAAGTGACTGATCCATTCTGTACTCTGTGAAGTTGTAAGGACATGACAAAGAGGACTTTGAGCCTATTTGTAAAGTAATCTACTTTTAACCACCTCTGCTTCGTACACTGATCTTTTCTTCCAAGAACATTAGCTAGCACTGTGTGAAGAAAATGCCAATGCACCTGGACAGATTATATAAAGATTTAGCAGTAAAAATTCCTAGAAAACGTTTTTTTTTCCTAAACTAATTATCACGTGGAAATGTACAACTTACTATGTAAGAACAAACAATAGTAAAAGGATGATAATTTTTCTTATTGTTTAAAATTTGGAAGCACTACTTCCAACATGCTTCTAATACAAAAAAAAAAAAAGAGACTAGAAGCATTCCACTACTCTGGTCACATATCTCAGTGACTTGTAGCTGATGCTGATTAACCATATCACAAGTCTTCATTTCAAATGCAAAATAAAACCTCTAGCAGCAGCTAATATCCCACAGCTCATGATTTCTTGTGAACATGTTCTTTGATGTGTTAGTGACCTCTAGTTGAGGAGCTCCGGAATTACAGGGCAGAGCCGCTCCCACATATACAGATGAGAGCTGGAGAACTATTACAAAATCCTAACAAAGACGTGAGAAGCTGGAGGACTTTCGCCTCCTCTCTGCTGCGGACATGAAGAAGAGGCCATGCAAAGCATAGACAGGCACTGTCTGTAAAGCAGATGGAAGGCTTGGAGGAGGTTTGTGTGTGAGGCATAGACAGGGAACATCACGTGTTTGCACTTTCTAAGAGTTTTCCGTTTTAATGTCTTGTGGCTCATTTAAACAAACCTCTCAAGGAAAATGAAATGCTATTGAGTTACAATCAAGGATAGGAGAAACTTTGAAATAGTAGCCAGGTCTGAATTTCTCAAACTAATCAATGTGTGAGAGAGAGAAAGAGAAGGGAGAGATGTAAGAGATACGTGGGAGCCTTACGAAACCTAACAGGCATAGGAATTCCATCCTGTGCTACCAAAACCTTGCCACACAAACCCAACACTTTCCTGAAAAGTGAACATCTGACCTTGAAATACAGAGCACTAAGATATATTTTTCTAGCAGAAATCTCACTAATACTCACCCACTCGGGCGGGTCTCTTCAGCCCACTGGCTTCCCTTGGCAACACCAGTACTGGGATGCATGGCCCACAGTCTTCTGGCACTGGTTCAGCATTTTAAACACATCCTTAGCTAACACACTTAAGTGTTTTACTGAATATGAATCAACTTAAGTGCACGGCTTAGTGTTTTACCAGGTCAGGGCCTATGTGGATTTAATAAAGGTAAATGAAAGCTAGCGCTTACTTCTTTCACAAAGGGAATATTAAAAGAACCCTTAGATACACCATCACTTACAAAGGCAGTGAAAAATCCTCATCTCATTTGCACAGGTTTACATCAGGAAGACTATCATTGCTTTAACAGAGCAACATGGAAAAATACAGAAGATCCTCAAGGTATTTTCACCAAGTATGATATTGGAAAAGAGCAATTGCAGGCAAAAGTAACAGTTACAGAAACAAATAACCCTCAAAAGAAATGAGGGTTTGCAAATTCTTAAAATATGAAGACCCATTTAAAGCAAACCTATCACAGCCTCCTTGTCCAGAATGCTCTTCCCCTAAAACAAATAGCTTTAATCTGTGCTAATCTTATTTCAGCAAAGAAAAGCTAAAGCTGGAGACAAGAAAATTATTATACTATCAACTTCAATAAGCCAATCTATTTGTTTTTAACATCTCTGACCTTGATTTTGTTTAGTAAAACAAGGCATCCAAGTTTTCCAGCAGAGCAGATAAAGGAAAAAGATGAGTATCCCACAGCTGCACGTAATGAGGGCTTCCTAAGTAATGGATCACATCCTTCTTGCTGTGAAATATTCAGGAGGGCTCAAGTAAAAAGAATCATTCCCTTCAGCACGAGATCAAACTCACTTTGAAAACAGGAAAATGTGGGAAGTATTAGGCTAGGCTGTAGGTTCAATCAAGGATAGATATTACACACTTCATACCTGCCAAGATTTGTCTTCTAGGAATTATATCCTAATTCTATTACCAGGAAAGTGTTTCAGAAAAGGCTCTGTTCTTTAAAGCTGGAACAGCAGACACAGAGATCAAAACAAACTTTTTCCAGACATGTGATTAATACTTGCCCTTTTATTAGGCAATTTGTTGGGAGAAAAAGCCCTGCTTAAAATTCACAGCAGCTCTCTGGCCAGGGGAAGCATTTCTCTGGCCCTGCAGAGGCTTTCCAGGAAGGAGGAGAGGAAGGATTGTCCTTCCGACAGCACAGCGGGATGGGAGCGAGCCTGCGAGGCAGCACAACAAAGCTTGACAGCGGGGAGGTAAGAGGAGGAATGGAAGAAAGAGCTGCTGCTCCATTTTTCAGACAAGAATTACCACTAGCCTTTTCCAGTTGACACCTGTTCTTTAGGGCAGCATCTCCTCGACTCCAACTCCTTTGTGTCATCTGCAGACCACATTTAGAAAGCTTTGGAAAAGCAGAAACAGCCTTGAGTTAAAAGCACCAGATAAGGAATCCATGTCCTTTCAGATCCATGTCTGCTCACAATTCTTGTCTCACCTTGAGTAAAAATCTCAGCTCCCCAGGCTGGAGTCCTCTACCTGTAAAAGAGCATTAACCTTCCCTGGGTGCCCCTCTCTCCTTCACTCCAAGCCCAGGGGCACAGATACCGCTCTCTCTAGAGCACTGCCTAAATCCAACTCCAGCCTTCAATTCTGCGCTAACGTGATTAATCATTTGTGAAGTCAGATTAGAATTGGCATTTTTAATACCATGAGAACCTGCATGAATTGGGATTTTTCTATCACTCTCTTTCTGACATTATTTTGAAGTTTCCCCGCAAGACAAAAATTACAAAAAAATCTGGTTTAAAAACTTGAATTGACACTTGTGAAACAAGCCTTTTCATTTTGACGAAGGTGAACACTCCTTCTCTAAGGTCAAATTTTTCTGGTTTGACTTTATTATTTTCACAAAGTAATTGCATTCTCATTTGTTATAATACCCTTCTATATTATGTCAAAATTATGCAATATAATAAAAATTGAAATAAAATGGAAGCAGAGGTCCCTGATCTTGTCAAAGTAAAACTTTTCAATAAAACTGTCACCAAAGCAATATCTCTACGTAAGACAGATTTAATCAAATAAACATTTTCCTGACAAGGAAAGATTGCACTCAGATGATACTCAGCCAGTTCTTATAATCTCTACAAAAGATACACGAGCAAGACTTTGTTCATAAGACTCGCAGCTACACTTGCAGCCCAACACAGCCCTGAAGCACAACCACACTCCGATTTCATTCATATTCAAGTCACCAAGCAGCTTCAGCAGGCTGCCTAAGAGGAATCCAGCCTGGAGATCTGCTGAACATTTCGTGCAGGCTGGCCAGGGAGCATGTTCAAATAATTAGGACTATGCAACCTATAGGTAACTGCTCTTCAGTTACACAGCAAAGAGTAAGCTGTGAATCTCTAGCACAAATGTACAACATACTAGAAATCAAAGACTTTGATTCTCCTATGGCATCAGGATAAAAAGAAAAGAGCGAGGGTTGTGAATACATGGGTAATGCCAAACTGAGTATATTTGGAACGAAATCACGACCCACTGTTCAGAGGTAGATTTTCAAAAGTGCTTCAATGATAAATTCAAAGAACTTGTGCAAATGCAACACATACAAAGCTTACAGACTTTATACCTAAAACACTGAAACAGATTAGAGCAGAAACAGGAAGATCTGAGCACCCCTAGATGTCCGCAGTGCCTAAATCCAGGCAGTATTTTCCTTTCCAGTCTTGCTCTCTTTAGATTTCTGTTCTATCTTCTTGCTGGACCCTGATCTCTCAGATCATGACTTCATAATCCATTTTGCAGTTCATTACACCTGATTGTTCCTTTTCTCTCTACTGCTTCAGTGTATTATCCTCACTCCATGTTCAACAGCACCTACAGAAACATTACAAACTTTGCCGTTTCCTCTTGCTTACTCCAAGCTCCATTATAGTTGGGGCCTTCACACGCTGCTGGATAAAAATGTCCTTCTACTACTCAACACTGAGTGAAGTTTTAAAGATAGCGGGGAAAAAAGCTCCTTTTGCTGCTTCATATGGTGGATCTTGACATTGGTAGTCTATCTTCTTTCATAAGCAGACTCCCACAGACTTTAAAGGGAGATCTGTGCACGTAGGCAAAGAAGAACATAGGAGTCAAGATCCATCCATGCAGATCTGAAGATAATTTTCATTAGCTAGGAAGTCAAACACAGAGGCATAAGAAGTTTTGACAGAGTCATCTTAACTTGGCTGGGAGTTTCTGATGTAAAGAGCAAGGTCTATAGCCTAGAAAATCATAAAGTGCTGGAAAACCTAGTTACCAAGAGGGTAATTACATTCTTTATGTAGCATTTCACATTTGAATGCTAAGTAACCACTAGAGGAAAGAAAAAAAAAAAATCCACATTCAGCAAAGGATCTCAGCTGCAACCACCAGGCACTTCCCAAATACAGTCTGAGACTCTCTCCATCCTAAAGGGCTGAAGCATAAGCTGAGCACAGTGCCCTGCAAAAGCTGGCTGTTGACCGCGACATTATGGCCATTTTGCCAATGGTGATATTGCTCCTATCAGAGAAAATACACATTAACGCTGGGAGTTAGGAAACATCCCTAATAGAAGCATGATGCCTATATCCCATCCCTCATGCTGTGGAACACTCGCTCCTGTAGGGGACTCCACTTGACCAACACAACACAGCAGCAAGTCACTAACACATCATTAACATGCACCAGCGATTAATTAGGCAACATTTGACCAACAACCAGCACGCTCAGCTCCCTTTGCCTGTCTCACCACACAAGCACATTTGCAACTCACACAGCCAGCTATTAATTCAAAACATACCCTACTTCTCCCAGCAAGCACAGAGCACAGGCCAAAGGGGGGATTCCAATCTGTTGCACCGCACAGTGTGTAGCGACAGCATCTCCATCCACTCCAGTGTGCACAGCATGCCTGAAATTAGACCCAAACCCTTCCTGTGCAAACAGCATGCTGTAAACATTCAAGTGGAGAGTTACAAAGCACACCCACACACACGGCCAGCTCCATTTTCCAAAGATTCCTGTTACTCCTTTGTACGTAGCGTTTTTTTTACTTGGATTTTAAAACTTTGATTTTAGGATGTTGTACATCTATATGCTAGAAACATCATGAGTTATGACTGACTGATGTACAGCTGTTTAGAGGCAAAAATTTTAATTCCATTGTTTAATCACCCCTGCACACCAGCTTATTAACAGAGGCCTGTTTATTGACTCTGCTTTGTGCCAAGTGCTTACGACGGCTACTCTGGGGTCCCCAGTGGCATCTGTCCATACATGTACCACCGGTAATCTTTCCTGCTGATGCAGCATCACGCTGTTCTTCCAGCTGTTCTGGTGCCATCCCGAGAAACAGGGTCAGCACTGGCATCTCATTTATTTCCTGATGCTTGGCTTGCATCCTCTTTCCTCTAGAGAGAGCACTGTTCACAAGAGCACTTTACTTTTATTGCTCCTGTTAAGCTCTTTTGCTCCTCGGTGGAGTCTGCTCAGCCTAGCAAAGCCCACAGCTCAGGCTCTCCAGGAGAAGCAGTATTTTGGTTTATTTCACAAATGCGCCTTCTCCCTTTATCTCTGCTGCTTTTGCATTTTGCTCAATCAACTCCATAACAAAACTAGTGCACGTAGCACTTGCAAGAGCAAAGCTTTCTTTAATGCTATGCCTCACTCATCCTCTAAAACATTACACCTTGACTCAGCAGGAGGCAGAGGGAAACTTCTCTCTAAGTGGACAGCAGTCCAGTGACTTGTGCAAATATTCAAATATGTCCTTACCTTGAGCCCGTGGATACCAGTCTTGATTCACTGGCTGTCAGAGACAATTCTGTTTCATGTCTCCCCAAAAGATTACTGGATTTTGATTAAAGAAGGTCAAGGGCAGCTTTTCCCTTCCAATGTAAAGAGAATGACATAAGGAAAAAAAATACTCATCACCCAGCACCAGGCCTTTTATCTCCACTTAAAAACTTGAATTGCCTGAAGTGATGGGAGGCTTAGGGCAAGGTGTGTACAAGAATGGTTTCATGCAAATAAATTCCTAAAATTCTAGCATGTAGATAAATATTTAAGTGCCCTCAGAAAGCTGGTGGTTTGGGGTTTGGGTTTTTTGGGGTTTTTTTTGTACAGGTGTTTTAGCAGGAGAACAAAACACAAAGCTCAGGTAGCCAAGCCTCAGATAATACTCATTTTCCAGGACAATTTTAAATGTACATTGTACTACTGACCTTGCATACCAGAGATTTAGATTAATCCTTAGTGCTTCAATACATCCCCCCAAAATAACTTTCCCAATATGCAATTTTCCTTTGAAGGAAAGTGTTTCGGAGATATAATTAGCTCCAGCTGCAGACTCCAAATCTCTGCCTGGCACCCTTCCCAGTAAAACACACCTTCAACCAGTGTGACATTGGTACAGCTCCACTGAATCTGCTACATGCAACTGCGGCATTTCACACCAGATGAGGATGTAAGTACACATGCATAAGAGAGGGAAAAATATGTTTTCATCAGGAATAATAATGCTGCAGAACACACAGCATCTTGGGCTGAGTAAAACAAATGACAAGTTCATAAGAAATATATTCTTCTAATTGAGTTTAAGGCACTAAATAACTGCTGTCTTCTAACAGAGAATCAGATTCATGGTGGGTATCTCTACATTAATTAGGAATAAGACTGTCACATGGATTCTAATGAAATAAAGTTATGTCTGTGGCTTCTCTAGGATATTAAAGTCAATTTATCTGAGGAAGACAAGTAATGGCTGGCTTTCTCTTTTTGCAAGAATCAGAGCAGTTCATGGAGGAAGGCAGCAGGAGTTAGCTCTGTCTGAACAAGCTATCTATTAAGGTACAAATTCTGAAAGCCTCGACCGCCAAGATGGAATTGCAGAAACCCAGCAGACCAACAGAGCACAACACAAATTACTGCCATCATGCTAGAGCACAGTGTGCCTCATGGCTGTGAGCCTAAAGGTACAGATAGCACTGAAACAAAATGCTCAGCAAAAACATTTTTCTCAGACACAAGCTCCCAAACATACTTACCTTAATGCATTTGGCCATATGGAAGCTTACTTACCAGCATCACCTGGAACAATGCTTCACATCCTGGGCTGCTAAACACCACGCTAAAAATGCAAAACTAAATCGGAGGCTTTTAGCTACCCTAGTCCAAAACAAAGGCTGCCAAGCCCCACCTAGCACCTAAGAATGCAAACATCCAACATGGATGTCACTGCACATGACATCCCTCACTTACACTGAGCAGTTCTGCTACTACAGCAACCAGTAAGCTACAACAGTCAAAGGCTTCAATTTCTTTTCACCTGTGGAGCCTTATGGGACCAATCCCCATGAAAAACCACAGAAGAGCATACTGGTGTCACCTTAACCCCCCAGGTCATATTTAGTGTTTCAGTGATGAAGGCACTCATTTCACACTGATTAATTAAAAATTCAGATCCCCTCCTGTATGATAAGAAGCATGAATCTCCAAATTAAAGTTTTATTTGAAATAATCTAATTTTGAATGACAAAGTTTCTCTTTTAAGGCTGGCAACAGCAGACACGTCAGCCCTTCACCACTATCCAGCATCTCCTTGACCTCCCCAGCCCCGCATCTCCTAGGTAAAGTGGACAGGACCTGTTTACTGACACACATTCTCTGCACAGCCTTTCAAATACAAAAGTTTATCTTTTTCTACCTTTTACACCATCAGTTTCAGCACATATGATGAATTTTAATTCTTCGGTCACTACAGAGCAGAGATGTTTCACAGTATGGGCTGGCATACCCTGTGTGGCCTTTTCAGAAGCATTGTGAGCTTGTGTTTGGAAGCACAGCTGCAGGTCACTCTGATTAGTTCAGTGTAACAAGACCTCTAGCAAGGCAAAGGTAACAGCTAGTGTTTTGATACAAAAATGATTTTAATTCAATCCAAGTGTTTTCTGTACAACAGAAAGGCTTTTATACAAAAAAAAGGAAGCGTTACTTCAGTTGCAAGAACACACACAAAGAAGTTTACGAACCCGAGTGCTTCAGATAGCCAAGAATTTTTTTTAAAAAACAACCATGTGAAGTATTGTTATAGATGTTATAATCCTGGTTTGGATCTGTCTCCACCATGTACAACTCCCCTGCATGGACATCCTCAAAGTCAGCACTGAAGTTGCTAGGGTTAAACCGAACCCATAGAGTATACCTGCAGTCAATCGTACGCATGGAATAACCCATGATTCTGATGTCCTTCAGCCTCGGCTTGTCAGAGTTCCACTGAGGAGTGTCTGCAGGCCGGGGATATTGGCTGAAAGCAACAGGTTCTTCATTAAAACACANGCCAAGCCCCACCTAGCACCTAAGAATGCAAACATCCAACATGGATGTCACTGCACATGACATCCCTCACTTACACTGAGCAGTTCTGCTACTACAGCAACCAGTAAGCTACAACAGTCAAAGGCTTCAATTTCTTTTCACCTGTGGAGCCTTATGGGACCAATCCCCATGAAAAACCACAGAAGAGCATACTGGTGTCACCTTAACCCCCCAGGTCATATTTAGTGTTTCAGTGATGAAGGCACTCATTTCACACTGATTAATTAAAAATTCAGATCCCCTCCTGTATGATAAGAAGCATGAATCTCCAAATTAAAGCTTTTATTTAAAATAATCTAATTTTGAATTACAAAGTTTCTCTTTTAAGGCTGGCAACAGCAGACACCTCAGCCCTTCACCACTATCCAGCATCTTCTTGACCTCCCCAGCCCTGCATCTCCTAGGTAAAGTGGACAGGACCTGTTTACTGACACACATTCTCTGCACAGCCTTTCAAACACAAAAGTTTATCTTTTTCTACCTTTTACACCATCAGTTTCAGCACATATGATGAATTTTAATTCTTCGGTCACTACAGAGCAGAGATGTTTCACAGTATGGGCTGGCATACCCTGTGTGGCCTTTTCAGAAGCATTGTGAGCTTGTGTTTGGAAGCACAGCTGCAGGTCACTCTGATTAGTTCAGTGTAACAAGACCTCTAGCATGGCAAAGGTAACAGCTAGTGTTTTGATACAAAAAGGATTTTAATTCAATCCAAGTGTTTTCTGTACAACAGAAAGGCTTTTATACAAAAAAAGGAAGCGTTACTTCAGTTGCAAGAACACACACAAAGAAGTTTACGAACCCGAGTGCTTCAGATAGCCAAGAATTTTTTTTAAAAAACAACCATGTGAAGTATTGTTATAGATGTTATAATCCTGGTTTGGATCTGTCTCCACCATGTACAACTCCCCTGCATGGACATCCTCAAAGTCAGCACTGAAGTTGCTAGGGTTAAACCGAACCCATAGAGTATACCTGCAGTCAATCGTACGCATGGAATAACCCATGATTCTGATGTCCTTCAGCCTCGGCTTGTCAGAGTTCCACTGAGGAGTGTCTGCAGGCCGGGGATATTGGCTGAAAGCAACAGGTTCTTCATTAAAACACACATCACACCTGTCCTTCTCTTCCTCCACCTGCTCTTCAGAGGCATTAAAATACTGGACGATGCTTGCCCCCTCAGTGCACAGTGCAACGTGAAATGAAGTCTCTGGGCACACAGGAGGAACTCGCAGGCCAGCAAGTTCAGCAAGCGTTGAAAACAGAGACACAAGCTCAACCACTTTCTTCCTCTGCCCTAGAAGAAACATCAAAATGCAAGTTACAGCACACGATGGTTTGACACGACACTGGCAAAACATTTCAGAAACTTATTCTGACAATTAAGTTGGTGTTTTATTGAAAGTGTTTTGTACTGGATTTGTAGGGTAACAAAATCAAGGCAATTAAGGTGTGGCGGTTAGCTCTGAAGATGCTAGTCTATGCACTTATGATGTATTTTTAACCAGAAAATTTTTGCACTTATGTTTCTCAAATGTGCAGCCTTCAAGACAGTAACATTCATCACTATGAAAAAGAGCTCTTCAGAAAGACAAAGCAAATTCCAGTGTCAATAGCTTAACAGAAGAATGCCTCCATCAAAACCATTTCCAATGCCATTATTTTACATACAGATGCTACACAGAGAATGTTTACTAATCACTGTTGGAAAGACAGCAGCCGCCACTACAAAAGGAGGTCAAGTATCCTTTTAGGCACCTACATCACACAGAAATAAATCACCTGCTGTGTTAATGCAGACATCTAGCTGTTTCCACTACAGCAAATGTAACCAAAGCAAAAGTTTGTGTTCAAGGATTCCCTTCACCATCTTTTTCCTCCTCAGTAGAAGAAGCACAGTCAATGACACTGACTCAAGCTGCTTGTAGGCAAAGGCAGGAGACCGCTACACCCCCACTTTTCCTTCACATACATCCACTGCAAACAAGAAATAAATGCTGGAAATTTACCTTGAGGTGCCAAGCCTAAAACATGGTTAAAAGGGTCAAGGTAGGGAAACACCCTCTCTCCTTGTCCAACAGAGGAAGTTGTCATTCCTGGTACATAAAACATCAGCGGCACACGGGTCGCAACATCAAAATTGCTGTATTTTGCCCATTCACCATGTTCGCCCAGGGACCATCCTAGATGACAAAAAACAATTCAGAGCAGACACTGGGTTGTAATTTAGTAGTAATTTCTCTTTTACTGTAAATTGACTCTGGCTGTTGAGGCCACTGGTCTGTCATCAAGGTGATATTAAAAGGCAAATAACAATCCATATTTAAATATAATAAGAATATTCTCTAATGTGAAAGTTATTTCAACAGCCACCTACATCTTGCAACTTGATGCTCTTTTATTAAGGAAATACTTAAACCTTTCCTTACTTACTCTACTCCAGATTATAATTAGGAAATCAGCATTAAAACAACAGAAAGGAGGAACTGGGGTCTGTCACAGGGCCTGCAAGTGTCTCCAGATCCATTCCACAGAGCACTCATTTAAGCTCTGGGCCTCCGCCAGCCCTCCAATACTCCTGTTAACGCTGTAACTGAACATCCCTTGGAGCCCAGGCTGCTATCTATGCCAGACTGCCACAACAGGATGTTACCCCTGAGGGAGCAAAGCTCTCTTTAGCTCTCCTTTTCCCCTTGGAAGAGATGCCAACATGACTTCCTTCCAGGTAGATTTATTGCCAACTTCACTTTGGGGGAAGACAAAGGAGCTCTGACAGTTATGTTAACACACGATACTTTTTTTTTAATCACTTTGCTAGCCATGGTACTGGAAACATCAGCTGTTTACAGTTAAGCACAGCAACGAAAAGAGGAATTCAGTTTACAACAGAAAGTCCACGTTAAAGTGGTAACATCCAGAAGGAACATCCAGAGTCTCTTTAGCACCAGAGGTATTAATCCCATTGCTCTATAACTCATAAGGGCTTGTTCATACACACACACTCACACAAGTCAACCCAAATTAACTAAATATGTGACTCTAAATTGATTTAGTTAAGCCGTATGCTAACTGTTTTAAGTCAGCTAAGCCATCTCCCAATTAGAGGGATCACAGGAGGGTTATTTTAATGAATATTAGAGCACCAAAACAAACATTAAATGCCTGGGGCATTTGTCCCATGATTCAAATTCATTTTTTTGCCACCAGGATCCAGAGTGTGCAAAACCTCAATTCTGAGGGGGGAGCCATATTGCTATCAGTTTATATGCTCTGCAAGAAAACACACTTCAGCAGTTAATGAGAAAGCCCGTCACCCACTGTACCAGCTGGCTCTCTACAAATTGTAAGGGGGGAGGAGCGATCGCTATCCTTCCACAGCACTGTTCCCAGCAGGAGTCATTCCTCGGGTGGGAGGTGGGACCAGAGCAAGCTCAGCCCAGTGTCCTGGCAGACAGTCTCATCACTCACTAGCAAACCCTCAACCTGATTAAAGAGAGGTGCCTGCAGGGGACACAACTGTGCAGCCACAGAAGCCTGTGTCAGTCCATTAATTAGAGACAGACAAGCCAGATACACAAGGTACGGTGGCTCTGCTGTACATTATATAAAAACACATTTGATTAATACACCAGCACTGAGTTGCACAATTAAGTTTTTAACAGTGAGCTGGAGAAAGATTTAAATGCTTACCATGATCAGCAGTAAAAACTATTATTGTGTCATTTGAGAGCCCTACAGCATCCAAAGCATTCAAGAGCAGGCCAACTTGCATATCCAGGTAAGAAACTGCTGCATAATAGCTCTGACGAACCTGCCGCTACAAGTTGAGAAAACAGGGGAGAGGGGAAAAAGTTAGCTTTTCCCTAGATACACACACAGGAGGAACCAGTGGCTGACTGTGTAAGGAAAGGAACTAAAGGATTTTACCTGTAAACCTTTATTTTTTTTAAGTGTCTGTAACATGATTAATGTCCCAGAAAAGGTAAACAGGGAGGGGACAGTTAGAAAATTCTATCTCCCAGAAGTTCTTTCAACCAAAATGTTGCAAACTGATCTGTTCTGCTTCTCTCAGGGTCCAGCCAGTGCACACTATTTTGGTATAAGCACTGGAAAATCAAGGGAAAACTTGCAGAAGAAGATACACTGAGTGGTGGCTTGAACCAGATAAAGATTCAGATAATGAAAACAAACCCAACAATGGCAGCTGCTACATACATTCCCTTATACACAAACCAGGAGAACATACTACTATCGCTATTTGATGGCTGACCTCTTCCTCCCCACCCCTGATACCCTGACTGCAGTTACAGCAAAGGTTTGCCTACAAAGCAAGAGGTGACAGTATGCAAGGCAGGGAAGTCATAGTATTTGCAAACTGTCAGTCACTGAATACCTGGGGACATCTAAGAGCAGCAGACTGCTCCCCTGCATTTGAACAAGTTAAGGCAGTTTGACTTCAGTGCACTCCAGCTTACCTGGAAGTCATCAGGAAGCGGTCCATATGGGAAACTAACATTTAATGCTTTCACATCATCCCTCTGTCTGATATCTGTCCAGGGGTTGTATGCCACAGAAGGGAGTTTCGCAGGCACCCAGGGATCTGGGGCTAACGTGATGTTTTCCAAGGGGTACAACTTGAGAAATTCCTTTACAGCACAAACACACAATTTCACTATTGCAAACTTTGTGTTGTAAAGCAGCATCTGTTCCCCCTTCCAGCAATAATTTCCCCTTGCATGACCCTTTAACAGTTTACAAGGCTTCCCTAGAGTGTACAAGGCAGCAATACTATGATAGTCAGCCCCAACCAATTCCTGAAAAATACCGAGTTAGTAAGCACCCAAAACCAACCTTCCTTATCTCAAAGCAACCCCAAAATAAAAGGTCCTCTGAAATGAGTAGGAGTTTTGCCACCAACTCAAACAGGGAATGGAGTACAAGATCTTGTAAGGCCTCATTATGTCACACTCCATCAAGCTGACCACTACCTCCATGCAATAGCCGTCACTATTATGGTGGTAGAAGCCTGGCTTTAGGCTGAGTGGTCACAACTCATTAAACATTTCAAAATGCAACACAGGCAACTGCCGAAGTTACACCAAACCAAGGCTGGTTTTCTGCTTGCTTTCCACAAACAATAGCAATAAGGCATTTGTGGAAACAGCTCAGAAAAGCAAAAGCAACACTTGTCTAACCTGCTTTCCCTGCAGGCTCCAGTTTCCTCACCTGCGGGTACCTCAGTGGGATATGAGGCTTGTGGTAACCGACAGCCAGAAAGAATTTTTGCTTGTTGGTTTTCATAACATTCAGTAAGCGTATGGCCTCTTCAGTGCTCTGAATATCAGGCAGAGTACCACCGGGCATTTCTGTCACATCCACTGGGCACACCAAGTTAGCGTAAAGTTTTCCATCCTTTCCCCTACAAGTCTTTAAAAAAAACCCAAAAAACACTTAGTTAACTTATTTAACTTCTGTAAAAGCAAAGAAATCCTCTGTTCCATGACTTTCAAACCAATTTGTTTCTCAATCCATCTACCAAGAAAAGACTGCAGATTGGATACAAAAAAAAATTTCACAATTTCTATGAACACTAAAGGTGCCGAGTACATTGATGACTGAGCAGACAGCTTCAGAAGTTGAAGAATGAAACTTCCATGTCTATGGCAAAGCAGAATCCTCTCTAAAGCTGGGCAGAAGATTAAACATAGTCACATGGAAAAACACACAGCTTCTATGATAAACAGAATTTCTGACCTATTGGCAAGAAGGCAGAATTTGGTTACACTATACACATCCATTTTTACTCTTCCTGATCCCAAGAACTCATAGAAAGCTGCCTGCAAGCTACTGACTTAGCTTCTGAGCAAATGCCAGCAGTGGCTGATGTATAACCAGGGAAGAAAGACAGATCAGACTAAATGGCTTCCAGGAAAAGGTGGCCTCAGCAGGGTGTTTGGGAGAGCTGCTAAATGAACATAAAGAAGAGTAAGTCGTGGATACAAATACTGTTGTTGCTAAAACCAGTCTTTTCAGCAGCAAACACAAGCACAAAGCATAGCCCAGGTTGGCTGTAGCCTCATGGCTGGAGCTGCTAGCTTTGCAGTGTAGAGACTCCAACACATGATGCCATTGCAATCTTTGCATAAACACAAAACAGATTCTTAAAAGTAACAAACACTCTAGAAAACTGAATCAGATGATAGATTCGGATTAAAGATTATTTTATTTATGACCTCCACCTACTCAGCCTTTAGCTCTTTATTGAATTAAGTTCATGAAGCCTATTGACAATGTTTTGTGACCTACTAAGCAGAGCAAGACTACTGTGGAAATTGATAACTGCACTTTTCAGATAAAAGAATTCATGACCTAGACACAAGATCACTCTTTCTTGCAAGGACTTGTCTCAGTAACTTAAGTTTACAGATACTAATTTAGAAATACTTAAAGTATCTGCAGGATGGGCACATGAACTCACATGACACACAACTGAAGAGACTGACCTTCTTTTGGAAGACAGTATGAAACCAACTAGTTCTTTCCCTGCACAAGGTTGCAGTCTCAAAAGCCAGAGTATAGCCTGTGCTTGACACAAAAAAACTTGGTTATATCCTAAAACCCCTTCTATGTTAGGGACCCACAAATCACCCTTACCTTATCATTTTCATACTTTTCAGTTGAAGGATGAAAGGGTGGAATGGACCAACTGTACGGATAGTCATCACTGTGATTGGATGAAACTCCTGAAAAGTGTAAAGACATTAGAAATGCTTTGATAGTTCATGGAACCAGGAAGAGCTCAAACACGGGGATAACTTTTTCTCAGTTGGTTGATTTTTTTTAAATATGTTAAATGAATTAGATAAGAGTCATCTAATATATTCACCTCTAATGCCTTAAGATGTAAAATTAAGATTTAAAGACAACCTACAACCATTGTACAATCTGGCTCATGACTATGATTTAGATTGTCAATACAGACAAGAATCGCACAGTTGATACTTATATGTAAAGTCTGTTTGTGAGAATATACACGTTAACCATGTGTATGTTAAGCAAATAACAATTCAGACCAACCAGGATGAAAAACTTTCCCCACAGATAGGGTCATGTAGCCATTCTCCTTGAAATACTGGGGCATCGTGGAATAGTTTCCTGCATGTACTCTCCAGTAGGAGTAGAAATCGTACAGTCGGGTAGTATCAGGCCTACGTCCGGTAAGAAACGACACTCTGCTGGGAGCACACACAGCTTGCTGAGGAGAGAGCCAGACAAAAAGAGAATCAATTCAGAACAAAAAGCAAAACACACGTACAAACTGACTTAGCTGTAGTTGGGCAAAACATCCAGTCTAGTCAATCTCGTCTGCCTTGAGAATAATGAAAAGGATGAACATATGTAACGTCCAGGTTACAGTCCAAAGGCCTCACCAATTCTGGTTCAGACTGGCAAAAGCCAAGAGTTATTGCTTTAAAGTCCTAAGGCCTAGATAGAATTAGACTCAAACTTCTAATTTCTCAGCAGAGAGAAACTTGGGCATGTACACATCCTATGCAAAGTATTTAACTAAAGAACAATTAGTGAGATTTTGAGTCCTGTATTTAAAAGTGATATTTAACACACAAGCCACCCCTCCTCAGAAGTCTATAGATCTCTTCAAAATAAAAAAAATTAAAAAGTTAAAAAAAAAACTTTTATAAAGAGCAGAAAAAAATAATTCTAATTTAGTAAAACTGCACCTTTAAGGAGCATTTTGCTGCTAACTGAAGATATCTTAATGACATTATGCTCGTCCAAGGGCTACACACATACCAGCATTCAAATGCCCTGTTTTCATTCTGCTCACCCTAGTAGGGATAGGTTCCTACAGTACAGTTCAGCCCAACCATTTATTTTCTACTGGAAACAGTTAAGGTTTATAAATACTTGTTTTTTTTCCAATGGTCTGTCTAACACCTACTGCAATAAAACCAGTAATTATTTTGCATAGTGAAAACACATTTTCTGAAGTTCTTTATCTCACCTGTGCATATGCATTGCTGAACACAACACTGCGAGAAGCAAGCTGATCAATGTTTGGAGATTTCACAAGCTTGTCTCCGTAACAGCCCAAAACTGGACGCAGATCATCCACAACTATGAACAGGACATTCATGCCATCTGCGAAGAAACAGAATGAAGAACAGATTAACCGGAGCTCCAGCAAGCAGAAGCAACTTTATGCAGATTTCTTCATCAGTTTTAAGTATACTTAAGAGAAAAAAAAAATCAGCATGAACATCTAATATATTTGTAAGGAAATGTCAGTATCGGGATTCGTTCCTTCAGCCCGCAGGAGCTGTCACCTGGCCCAGCCAGAACCCTCGGGGGTTTCTCTTCCCTTCCTGGCTCATCGCTTCCTCCCACGGCCCGTTCTTCAGCTGCCTTCCCCTGGGTACCCAAGGGCGGTATGAAATTGAGAGATTTTATAGTTCTGCCTGCTGCCGAGTTCTGCACCCTACGGCTCTGAGAGGGGCGTTGAGGCACAGGTAAAACTCACGCGCTGGTTCCAACAGAGAAAAATAAAACTTGTTTTTATATATACACACATAAATGTTTATAAAAGGCCTCCTTAAGGTGGAGGAGGAGTTTAAACTGCTGAAGGCGGCTGAAGTCAGGAGACTTTCAAGCGCCAGACGCAGCTCCCCCAAAGCCCCGCAGCGGCCCGCCGGCTGCCCCAGCGCCCCGCCGCAGCCCGGCCCCTCCCTCCCGCCACCCGGAAGCACGAGCCACCGCACCTCCGGGCCTCGCCGCCGCCTTCGGGGCAAAGGCGAAGGCGCCGCGCATCACCCCCAGCAGGCAGAGGCAGAGCCAAGCGCCCGCGCAGCGCAGAGCTCCCACCGCCATCTCCCGGAGCGCCAGCGGGGGCGGGCGACCCGGCCTTGGGCCCTCCCCGGGGGCGGGGCTCGGCGCTGGCTCCGCTCCAGCTGCCGGCGCAGGCCCGCGGCCGGGCTCTAACCGCCCCACACCAATCCGCTCCGCCGCCGCGAGGACGCCGTTCCCCCGCGCGTCCACACGGTGGCGCCGCGGCCCCGCGCAGGGTCGCCGGTCGGGCCGCTGAGGGGGCTGTGGCGGGTCCGTGCGGAGCGCGAAAAGAGGGACAGCAGAGGACAGAGAAGTTCTCAGCACTTTTTTGGCCAATCCTTCAAAGATCTGCCTTGGCTTTAGCAGACAGAAAAAAACTAGAAAGTATTAAAAATATATTAAAAAGTTTCAGGAAGAACTAATTTTATCAAGAGCTCTGAATTTTTTCTTGTTTTCTATCGTTAATTGTCAAAGACAGAGCAGAGCAGGTTTCTAGGCAGTGCTGTGCGACAGAAACTCACTTTCTCTAAACTATTAGTGTATTTTTATGTGGATCTTATATTTCCTTTCTACACAAACTGGAAATGCTTGAATCAGACAAAGAACCCTGTGGCCACAAATTCACTTACTCCCGAGTACATGACACCAGCCAGCTCATGAGTGTTATTCAGTGTATTTGATGATTGCTTATTTTGGAATTAATTTTGTGCATAAGCAATGTATCTCACAGGTATCAGCAACTCTCCTAGCACAGATTAGCTACTGGAAATGTACTGAACAGTACATCCCCAAGTGACACTTTTCTCCTCTTCATTTGGAGATTTTTTATGGAAAACGCCAAGGAATTATTTTGCTATTGCACATGCATTTAATTACCATAATGCTTGCCTCTCTTAAATGCAAATACGCTAAGTGGTGCTTGATATGGATTTCCTGGTTTGCCTAACATGAGTATTTAGCAATCATCTTAAGTTCAGTCCACTAGTAGAATAAATTACACAGAAAAATTATTTTTTAAACAGCACACAAGTTCTGATGCTGAAAAGCACATTGGGATGACGCCATGCGAATGACTGCAGACACTGAAATCACAGCCCTTGTCTTCGACAAACTGGTCCCACAGCTCAGATGTCCACTCCACCCCGGATGTATGGGCTTCTGAGCTGCCTGTCCTTCAGCTCCTGAACTCAACCACTGCTGTATTGGGTGTGATGAATCAGAAGTGTAATAGGAAAGGTTAAACCTAAACCTTGCTGCAATGGAGACACCTTGGACAGCATTCCTCCTCAGTCATTCCGCTAGAAGTCCCAGAAGCCCTTATAAATGTCAGCCTCTCCACCTACCACCACCACTGAGTATCAAATCTGACAATCTGATAGCTCAGCAATATGCTGAGGCATATACTGAAGGTTTATGTGTCTACAGTAGTGCTTACACAAGTGTTACTAATGTAGATGAGGCCACCAACATAACGGCTAAATACCTTAAAATCAATTATTTTCTATGACAGACTCACATTAAGACATGATAAAATTCAGCACAGCAACATTTTCAGTGGGAAAAACCCTACTAATGTAACTCTGTAAGAAATGGGTGTACTATCAAACCCATAGTAGATCTTCTAAAGTAGCATTTTCATACCTGGGGATGCTTTCCAATAAAGTTTCCACATGTACACTTTCTGTTTAGAGGAGGATTTCATCAGTTTAATTTGGAAACTGTAGTTCTTTAATGTTCAAACTTCTTGAGCCAAAAGCCAAGAAACTAATAGGTAATGATCTCTCAAGTCAGCATCTAAGGAATAGGTTATAAAGAAAGTAATGCAAGTATTAGAGAAAGTATTTTGCTTTACAAAGCATGTGACCAACTTGGCTTTCTCTGTTGTTTCTCTATGCTGAAAATTACTTTCATCCTCCTCTGTTGGATGGAGGACAACATGCCAAAGAGTAGCTCCCAAGATGGGAATCAAAACTAACATTAAGATTTGCAGGTTTTCATGTCCTTCGTTTCCTCTGTCAAGGAAGATAAGGTGTGGTTTTAAGACTAAGCGAATACGGTCATGCAGTGTAACATAACCCAGGTGCTGAGCTCTGCCTAGGAAGGATATCTTGGCTCTTCACATATGTAACCTGTCCTTGCATGTGTCCCCCATTGATTTCACCAGAAGTTGCATTTGGCTCAAAACAGTAACTACAAAGACCATGTTAGATTCACTAGCAAGCTTAAGGATTTTTTTCTGCATCACTCAGTAACTCTAAGAAAGCAGGTTTTCACAAACAAATGGATGAGCACTGTGATCAGTTCACTCGAACTCTTAAAGAGCGAGGCTGTTTTCAGTGAAACAGTAAAACTAATCACAAATAGATTATCATTTAGTTCTCATGCATTATAGAAAGTATTTGACTAATCCCTACAGGAAGTTTCTGACTGACAAATTTATTTATCCCTAAACTGTTGTTTTGGTTATTTTTTTCAAAAAAAGCGCTATTTTCCTTTTTGGTTTATGTTAGAAAAAAATTCTTCACTGAAAGAGTGATCAGGCTTTGGAACGGGCTGCCCAGGGAAGTGGTGGAGTCACCATCCCTGGAGGTGTTCAAGAAACGTGTAGATGTGGTGCTTAGGGACATGATTTAGTGGGTTAGGTGGTGTTGGGTTGGCAGTTGGACTTGATGATCCTTGAGCTCTTTCCCAACCTTAATGATTCTATGATTCTCTGGCACGTGTGGTGAGGAAGTGAAATACCTATAGCAAACACGGAGCTGCCTCAACCACCCAGACATAATGTTGAAAGATGCAAAATCTCTACTGTCAGAACCAAAGAAAATATACTTTTAAGTCATCTGTGAACATTAGCAGTCAAGCATAAACTAAAAACACCTCATCAGAGGCATCTGCATAGACTTTCAGTTTGTTAAGACACCATTGTAGTCAGTCCTTGTCATCTAATCTGCAGAGCTGTGCACTAGAAAATACATTGTAAGCCTTAGATAATGCATTCCTAATCNGCCAAGGAATTATTTTGCTATTGCACATGCATTTAATTACCATAATGCTTGCCTCTCTTAAATGCAAATACGCTAAGTGGTGCTTGATATGGATTTCCTGGTTTGCCTAACATGAGTATTTAGCAATCATCTTAAGTTCAGTCCACTAGTAGAATAAATTACACAGAAAAATTATTTTTTAAACAGCACACAAGTTCTGATGCTGAAAAGCACATTGGGATGACGCCATGCGAATGACTGCAGACACTGAAATCACAGCCCTTGTCTTCGACAAACTGGTCCCACAGCTCAGATGTCCACTCCACCCCGGATGTATGGGCTTCTGAGCTGCCTGTCCTTCAGCTCCTGAACTCAACCACTGCTGTATTGGGTGTGATGAATCAGAAGTGTAATAGGAAAGGTTAAACCTGAACCTTGCTGCAATGGAGACACCTTGGACAGCATTCCTCCTCAGTCATTCTGCTAGAAGTCCCAGAAGCCCTTATAAATGTCAGCCTCTCCACCTACCACCACCACTGAGTATCAAATCTGACAATCTGATAGCTCAGCAATATGCTGAGGCATATACTGAAGGTTTATGTGTCTACAGTAGTGCTTACACAAGTGTTACTAATGTAGATGAGGCCACCAACATAACGGCTAAATACCTTAAAATCAATTATTTTCTATGACAGACTCACATTAAGACATGATAAAATTCAGCACAGCAACATTTTCAGTGGGAAAAACCCTACTAATGCAACTCTGTAAGAAATGGGTGTACCCATAGCAGATCTTCTAAAGTAGCGTTTTCATACCTGGGGATGCTTTCCAATAAAGTTTCCACATGTACACTTTCTGTTTAGAGGAGGATTTCATCAGTTTAATTTGGAAACTGTAGTTCTTTAATGTTCAAACTTCTTGAGCCAAAAGCCAAGAAACTAATAGGTAATGATCTCTCAAGTCAGCATCTAAGGAATAGGTTATAAAGAAAGTAATGCAAGTATTAGAGAAAGTATTTTGCTTTACAAAGCATGTGACCAACTTGTCTTTCTCTGTTGTTTCCCTATGCTGAAAATTACTTTCATCCTCCTCTGTTGGATGGAGGACAACATGCCAAAGAGTAGCTCCCAAGATGGGAATCAAAACTAACATTAAGATTTGCAGGTTTTCATGTCCTTCGTTTCCTCTGTCAAGGAAGATAAGGTGTGGTTTTAAGACTAAGCGAATACGGTCATGCAGTGTAACATAACCCAGGTGCTGAGCTCTGCCTAGGAAGGATATCTTGGCTCTTCACATATGTAACCTGTCCTTGCATGTGTCCCCCATTGATTTCACCAGAAGTTGCATTTGGCTCAAAACAGTAACTACAAAGACCATGTTAGATTCATTAGCAAGCTTAAGGATTTTTTCTGCATCACTCAGTAACTCTAAGAAAGCAGGTTTTCACAAACAAATGGATGGGCACTGTGATCAGTTCACTCGAACTCTTAAAGAGCGAGGCTGTTTTCAGTGAAACAGTAAAACTAATCACAAATAGATTATCATTTAGTTCTCATGCATTATAGAAAGTATTTGACTAATCCCTACAGGAAGTTTCTGACTGACAAATTTATTTATCCCTAAACTGTTGTTTTGGTTATTTTTTTCAAAAAAAGCGCTATTTTCCTTTTTGGTTTATGTTAGAAAAAAATTCTTCACTGAAAGAGTGATCAGGCTTTGGAACGGGCTGCCCAGGGAAGTGGTGGAGTCACCATCCCTGGAGGTGTTCAAGAAACGTGTAGATGTGGTGCTTAGGGACATGATTTAGTGGGTTAGGTGGTGTTGGGTTGGCAGTTGGACTTGATGATCCTTGAGCTCTTTNCTTAGGGACATGGTTTAGTGGGTTAGGTGGTGCTGGGTTGGCAGTTGGACTTGATGACCCTTGAGGTCTTTCCCAACCTTAATGATTCTATGACTCTCTGGCACGTGTGGTGAGGAAGTGAAATACCTATAGCAAACACGGAGCTGCCTCAACCACCCAGACATAATGTTGAAAGATGCAAAATCTCTACTGTCAGAACCAAAGAAAACATACTTTTAAGTCATCTGTGAACATTAACACTCAAGCATAAACTAAAAACATCTCATCAGAGGCATCTGCATAGACTTTCAGTTTGTTAAGACACCATTGTAGTCAGTCCTTGTCATCTAATCTGCAGAGCTGTGCACTAGAAAATACATTGTAAGCCTTAGATAATGCATTCCTAATCCAAAAACACTCATTATAAGCCTTCATTCCACATGCAGTCATTTCCCCATGAGTGAAGTGAGTCATGCAGATCCACTCACCTGCAGCACGCTCGCTCTCTTCCCCATGTCCCGGGTTAGTGATCTCACACAACGAGTTTTCCCAAGCACACGTAGTATCAGAGCTGTTCCTAAGATACTGTTTGACTTCAGAGTACTGGGCAATAGGTGAGGCAGGTGCTGCTACCACCACCACCAAAAGCAATGAATCAAAGGTTCACACCTCAGTCAGGGTTTCTCCCATTTCCTGTTTGGCCCATAAACGTGGCAAATTAAATGCCACTACCAGCTCCCTCTCTGATGTGCTGGCCAGAGAAGAGATGGGTGGATTGAGGAACTGGAGTTCTTCCTGACCCTCCCTGCACCTGTTCCAGGAAATGTGCCCAAAGTTCAGGTAATGCTCAGAGAAACCACGCTGTCCCAAGCGCTCAGTGAGGGCAGGCAAGCACACTGCTGCCTAGCCCCTAAGGAACAATGCACATAAGCATTGGCACAGGCAATTCCTGAAGTTACATGGTGAGTACAATAAAGAGATAAGGCCTGCAAAAAGGGAAGCCTGTGTAAACAAGATGTCATGTACTACTGAATCCTTTAATGTGGGTAGCTGTCAAGGACTGGTCTATTATTTAAACATTTACAAACTCTGTTTTGTTTGCTATTCTGGATTAATAGTTGCTGCAGATTTTACAGGGTATTTTGGATGGCATCCTCAGTGTAGTTACAAAATACAGTTTTAAAAAAAAATAACCAAAATAATCTGACCCCCATTTATTGTTAATAGTGAAATCTAACTGACCCTCTATTCCCCTTGTTACACCTGCCTTAGAGGGGAAGTGAATGTGGTCATCAGTATTCAGGTACTGCTAACAGAGAGGTCACCTTCTTCTGTCAAGTGACTCTCCATTTCAAACATTAAAACCTTGCAATTAGTAAGTTGACAAGGACACCAAAGTACACTACTACTTTGCTCTGACTGAGGTGATGTTTTCTGTAGGGTCATTCTATTTACAAAGCAGGAAAGGAGTGATTCCTGCAAAGGTGCAGATCCTGCCTCCCATGCACATGCAAACTGTGGGATGCAAAGCGAGTGTTGTGAAGGCAGAAGCACAGGAGAGGATAAGCAGGGATCTGTAATTAGGCAGAGCAAGGCAGAATTAAAAATTGCTCGAGGTTAAGATAAGTCTTTTAGAAATTAGCAAGGACTTGCTACTCTTTAGTTTTCTTTTAATGACATTTTTTATCATGCTTGACTAAAACAGAACAGTAGTAAGACCAAGAGACGTAGAACCAGCAGTTGCAATAGCGAGAAACAATGTCTTTTGGAAAGATCAAATTCTTCCTTTCTCTGCTATCTCCTTTCTTCACAGTTCAACTTAGGGAACAGATCTGTGAGGTAGCAGATTCAGAACTAGAAAAAATTTTTTGATCACAACCACTGTAGACATTTCTTGCACTGCTCTGAGTTTACTGTGTGCATAGTAGGGGATTGGTTCTGTTACTACACCAGTAGTTTCGAAATTCTGATTCACAAGACCATACAAGCTGATCTACAGCTACCTGTGAGTACCTCTGTTTCATTGCTGAAAATGGCCTGTACCTCCAAAAGCATCCCACCAATGGGCCAGGTATGACCCCAGTACACAACAAGCTCTGCAGCAGGCTTTCTGGTCCATGAGAAGAAAAATTCTTGAGAACAACAGTTCCACAACGGTCACTTTCCCGATTCAATACATAACAGATGAAGATACAATCACAATGTATTCAGAAACTGGTACTACCCTGCGTAGGACTGCAGGATGGAATAGCTTGTGTCTGGTTACTAAAATAATGTTCCCACAATTCATTCTTTTGTTACTATAAAAGGAAACAAAACTCAAAGATTACTTCTGTCTCACCTATATCCTCGATCTCCTACCACAGTAGCTGTCAGTGTATTGGGTCCCAAAGACCCCATGCTGAGTTTACTCAGCGCTTTTAAGCATGACAGTTCAACAAGGTAACTAGTCCTTTCTGGACCCCATAATTTTCCCTTGAGTCAATGAGACTCAAAGAGCTGTTTGATGAACAGCTGAAACTAGTAAGCCCTTTCCCAAACACTCTTTTCCCCATAATTTGTCAATAGCATTCTGTGGCCCAAAAGGTTCAGGTAAAAACCACAAAGGGACAAACGTGTTTTAGTACATGTTTGTTCAAGTGATATTATATCTCTGATGACTTTTTACATAAAGGACTTTCACATGTATCATGTTAAGTCATGAAATGAAACTCATGAGCCACCTTTGCTTTGAAAAGCTCTAGC
Source organism: Syrrhaptes paradoxus (assembly GCA_013400615.1). Lineage (NCBI taxonomy): Eukaryota > Metazoa > Chordata > Aves > Pterocliformes > Pteroclidae > Syrrhaptes > Syrrhaptes paradoxus. Next base: position 45,726 of record VZTO01001205.1, on the reverse strand, counting down.
AGCAATAGGCTTTGGAAAACAGATTTGCCGAGAAAAAGTAGACACAGTGATAGCAGGGAGCAGCAGGATATAAAATCTCAAAAATCCACCAGAAATTAAATGGAAAACCAGTGGACTAAAACAAAGACAAAGCCTCTACAGGTCTTAAAAGGTGAAACTGAACATAAATTGTAACTTTATAAGCATCAGCAATCAAAATAAGTATTGATCTAGCTGTCAGCTTTCATGAACATGATAATGTTATAAGCCTGCTTTTAAAAATAAAGAGAAACCACTTTGCACGCGCTCAGCAGAAACTCCAGCCTCAGCTGAGCAAAATTTTCTGCTGCTCCAGGCAATTGCAGAGGAGATTGTGATGCTACAGAGGGAGCAGTTGTGATCTGGTTACCCCTCTGCAGTGCTGCCTCATGGGCAATGCTCCTGTCTGCCTCTGGAAGCCAGCAGGCCAGGGAGTGTGGGGGCAACTGGAGGCTAAGCTTTCCGGCTAGTTCATGTGCTATACTTCTGCAAATGATTACACTGCTGCAAGGCATGCTGAACTGAACCCACCTCTTGTACATAAAATCCAGAAACCATCACTTGATTTGGTGGCATTTATGCATTCATCTTGTGCTATCTGGCTTGGCTTCTGAAAGAGTCCCAGAGGAGTCATGGACAGAAGTCTCATTTGAAGTCAGTGTTATCTGGGCATGCAGATCCTTGAGATTCTTGGAACACCTAACCTGTGTCAGTACTAAAGTTCTTAATCTGAATAATGCTTTACGTAAAATTACTAAGTGCCTTTACTTAAAAAAGGAAGAACATAAATAGCTGGAAGTTTAGTGTTGCATGCAGAAAGCACCAACTCTGATAAATCACTATTATTAGATTGACAGGATTTATTTGTAGACCCCATGCCTTCTTTTCCAGCTTTATTTCAACAGTGCATAAACACAGAGCATCATAAAAAATGAGTAACTTCGAAGCTGTGGTGAGGCAGGAAAAAGGCAGATTGCATATGAAAAGGGACATAGGACATGAGGTGTTTAAATGAGCATCCTCTCAATAGGAAGACAAGTAATGAGTGAAACTAGCTGAACAGTTTAAGACAGAAATGTAGAGTATACGTAATTAAACCAGATTCATCTTATGCAGGTGATGTCAAAACATTGTGTCAAATCCTGCTTTGGCCAAGTAGCTGTGCAACAATGCATTTTCTAGCATCCCACTGGCAGAACAGCTTATGAAATTCATAGTGTTTTAGTAGTATAATTTGCTTCATATCACAATCCTAGTTGGCAGTAATATAAACAGCAACTTGCTGAACCACTAGAACTCGACAAATAGGTTTCAGGCTCCAGGATATTAATTAGGGGCACAACATCCAATAGACAGATATAAACAGAATTATTTAAAGCCTTTGCCCTTAATCTAACTTCCCAAAGAGGACACAGAACAATATTCTTACAGAAATTATTGAAATCTTGATTGAAACTGAAGGCCCTAATTTCAAAACTAGGCAGCTGCGTGTAATGCCAATGACATCTGTGTAGATATTAGATCTTTACTGGTTTTAACTGCAAAATTGTAGGCTGGTCTAAAGATTTTATAATAGATTGAGTGATGTCTTCTTTGTCAATTACCAGTCAATCTGTTTATTCTGTGAATAAATGTTAACAGAAAGCCCTACAGTAAAATCAACAGAAATTCAAATGGGGATTTTCAAACCTGGAGATTTGTTTTTGTAAACAATTTGATGTTCTTTCATAGATCATGTAAGATGATCCAACAGTTCATGGCTATGCTGTCAGCTGCATAAGTCAATTCTTATTGAACTGCTGTCCTCCCTTTAAATGTTACTGCACTCCGAGCATCTAACAGTGACACTTTGAGAAGTCTGTAGAGCAAACAGGACACATGAATTATAAGGCATGTTAGAAAGGCGTCAAGGCTGACTGCCAACGGAAAAGCAAGCTTGACAAACTAGAAGGCTGATTCAGGTTTTTTTTTCCTTCACTTACCTTTGGCCAGTCAAGGATAGGGAACCTCCTGGTTTATGTTTTCTAAGTGGAATAAAAATACAAGTAGGTGCTTTATGAAAGCAGCAATGGCAGTGACTATAAAATAGACACTATATATGACTTTTTCAACTACTTTGAGGAACTGGATATATGGAATGAAAATGAAATGTCTGTTTGGTCTCCAGTGTAAACCAACTTGGGGGATTCAGTTCAATTCCTAGTGCTGAAGCGTCAACCAGCAGTGAACACAAAGTCTTAACAGAAAGCAGATGACTTGCAGCTTCTTTTATCCCCTCCCCATATTCCTCCTCCCACCTGTAAATCACCATAAACTCAAGAGAAATCCTGTAAGTCCTTAAGTTCAGACAACACCTTAGTTTTTCTTTGCTGCCCAGCTCTCCTCAACATCACCCCCTTAAGTGCAGCATCCAGCCGTAGAAATCAAGAAAACCGAGACCACCACAAGATCTAAGAAAGCTCCTAGAATCTGCATTGCCAGTTACTTGACTCCAAGCCAAAAAGGCACAACCAAAATGAACACGTATCCTGCACTAGCCACATATCAAACTATTTTACACTGTCTCTCCTGGATCTGAAATCCCAGAGCAGTCCTGCAAATGGAAGTTACCATACTGTACTTCCCAGATGCAAACAAAATGCTTTTTTTTTTTTTTTTAAAAAAAAAAGACCATCTGAGCAAGTTAAAAGCCACTTTAAAGAAACTTACCAGTCTGGCAGAAGGAAACACAACCATTTAATTTGGCTCTAAGTAGAAGCACTACTCACTAGCAGTTGCCAGCTGCAAGACCAGGCAGTGTGAGACGGCGACTTCCCTGGGTCTGTACACACACACACCCCCCTCAGAACCCAGTACCTGCCAGCCTCCAGCACAGCTCACTTACACTCATAGGTGTTGTCTCTCTCTCTACAACCATAACAGAGGATCACACAGAGGATGAGCAGGATGGTGACACGGAAGAGTGCAAGGAAGACAGCCTTTGCCACCAGGGACACTGTATGTCCCGAAGAGTGGGAAGCTGGGACACAGTGGGAGGCACCTCTGTAGGTGTGAATGTGTGTCTCCGTGCCACACATGCACGGTCACATCCCAGGGACACCTGTGGGGCCCGCATTCACTCCCAGCCCTGCCTGCAGAGTCCTTCTTTCCACCATCTCTTCTGTGCCCGCTGCGTATCCCCCTGCACAGCATGGCTTTGTTGCTTGCAGTGAGAACAAGGTATTTTACAGGCAGAAAAATGTCACCCAGTGTGTTTGTCAGATCCCACAGCAGCTGCTAAGCAGCCAGATCTCAACTTTTTGAGAGATGGGGGAAAAGATTACCATCTTACAGGGGGATAAATTTCCCATATATTTTTTTGGGAGAAAAAGCAGATAGTGACTGAAGATTTTCTCACCTGTGGCACCTGCAGGTTGGGTCTGACAGTGAAGAGCTGTTTTCTTTCTGTCTAGTTACCTCCTTTTTTTTGTTTGTTTGTTTGTTTTTTGTTTTTAGTTTCTTCTCTTTCATGTTTTCTGTAGCTTGGGATTTCTTTCCTATTTCTTTGTCCCTTGTAGGAACTATTTTGCTGCCTGGGCAGTCAGCCAAACATTGTAATTGCAGAAGAAATCTTCCTTGATTTACTCCTACAGACCTTAATGAATATTCTTAGAAATGGCATGCTGCTTTATTAGCCTTCTGAATTATTAACAGTTCTCAAGTTAAGATAATTCCTTGTTAATATTATTTTGACTTTGGTTTATGACTGCATCTGGCTGAGGATAATGCTTACAGGTACTGTCTTGCCTAGTAGCTTCTTTATGCGTTGCAGTAGATGTATTTTATCTCAGATAAATACATTATGCATAATTGTTCTCCTTTCCAAAGTAGTAAGGCTCAACTTTTGAAAAAGCAGAATGAAAAACAAGGTTCTAGTTTCCAATTTTTTAAGCCTGGTAATTCTCTGCTTCCTTAGAAATTTGTGTTCTGCCCTCCCACAGCTCCTATCACATGGTCACTTTTCATCTTGTCAGGCTCTGGAGGCTGCCTAGACCTCATCCTTTCCTTCTCTTTTCTTCCATTATGTTTTCATGCTTCTCTCTCATCCTAATTTTTTGACAATCTCCTCGCACACCCTCCCCACTGCCATTACTTGTGCTGGCATGTTCCTGCTTTCCTGTAGCCTTTGACATACCCTTGCCTGATCAGTCAAATACATTGCGCAGAAAGCTGCTGGTGTGGAAGTCTGTCAGCTGTTTGTGCTGTTGCCAATGGAGCTAGAATCGTATCTACAATTTGCCAATGAATATCTCCAGATGAATCACATCTTTGAGTAGATCCATATTAACTAATGAATACTGTCAAGGGCTACAAGTAGCTATGGCATTTAATAAATCACACTGCACATAAGCCTAGCTTCTTAGCTGGTATAAATTACCAGTCTTGTTAGCGCTAGATGAAGACTTAGACCATTTAGTTTTCAGTCCTGTTTCATCTTCCTGCAGCAGCTAGAGCTTAAGATATGATTGATTTTTTCTTTTATTAGCATCTCACTTGCAATGTAATCTTGATTAGTGAGGAGCTATGGGGATTTTCAGTTCAGTTCAGTCATCAAATAATCTGTCCTGATCTGCCATATAATTTCATAACCCTTGTTACAGTCAAGCTCATTGACCTGAGTTTGATTAACATCTATCTTCCAGAGAGACACCTGGACTTCATTTAAAAATGAGAAATCTCCTGTTTCTTCGGGTCATTTATTCCAACAGCTAATTACTTTCACTTAAAAAAAAAAACCCCAAAAGATAAAAGAAACCCCAGCTCTCTCCTGTCTAACCAATATTTGTTTAGCTGAAGTCCTCAGCCTTGATTCTTGTTATACCTTTTCTAGCTTGGCTGAAGAGTCTTCTAGTACCTAATGTTTTGTCTCCGAGAAGGTACGTACATAACATAACCAAGGGATCTCAGTGCCTTTGAAATACACTCAACTCCTTATGACATTTTTTTCTGAGTATTTCATCACTATCTGCAGTTTTCAACATTCGTCCTGATGCAAGGACATTTAAAAGGCTGATGTGATCAGTTCCAGAATATGTAATGAAAGTAGTTCTCAGCCGTCTTAGAATGGACTTTTTCCCCTTATGTTTTTTTTTTTCTTACTGTACACATTGATTCATATCTAGAGTAATAAGGAAATGTATTGTACAGGCAGTTTCCACAATATAAACCAGAACTAAACTCTTGAAATCATACCCATGGAAGAGGAATTACTGATAATAATGTAGTTTAAAAGAAAATCCATAAATTGGGTTTTCAATGTCAAAGTCTGACATACTGTAATGAGTTTTCTTCCAGTAAAGGCTGCAGGACTGGGCTAGTGCATTGAACACATTTTCAAACATAAGCCAAAAAAAGGCCATACCGATTCCCCAAAACGAATGGAAGTGGGGTTTTAAAATATATACCTGAAACCTTTCTCAGTGAGCACGGGACTGTGACACTTTTACCGGAGCTGTTCCCCAAACCCCAACCACCCGTCGCCACACGCCCCAGAGGCCGCCGCGGGGAGCTCCTGTGCCGCCCGGCTCCCCTCAGCCGCCGCTCCCGGGACGCGCCCGCAGCGGGGAGAGGTCTAGGCCAGCCCCCTCCCTTCTCCCGGCGGAGAACAGCCTGTCAGCCGGGCCTCAGCAGGGCCCCAAACAGGAACCGCCCCCCCGGGTGTGTGCCCGAGGGCTCCCCGCGCCCGCCGGGCGACCTGACGGAAACCCAACGGAGCGACGGCCGCGCCGCCCCCACCCTTCCCGCTCCAAAACCCCGCCCCTCTGCTGGCAGAACTTCCGCCTCACCCAGGGCGCATGCGCAATGCCTGCTCGTGAAGCCCGGTAGCGAGGGCCGCCCGTTTCCTGGCAGAGTAATACCGCCACGGGGCGGGAGGGGCTGGCAGGTGGCGCGCATGCGCAGGGTGGTGCTGGCTGCCCGGTTCCGGCGGGGCAGAGCGGCGGCCAGGCCCGGCTCCGGTGGCGGTGGCCGCGCCATGTGTGCCTGGTAGAGTTCAGCGCGGTCGGAGGGTCGNGCCTGCGGCGGAAACCGGCTTCGGCGGCGTTGGCCGGGAGCGGCGCCGCCCGGTCTGCAGCGGCGGTGGCGGGTGGTCCGGGAGCGGTGCCGCTCGGCTGCAGGCGGCGGGGGCAGCGCTCCGGGGCGGGCGGATCACGCTGTGCCCGGCCGGTGCTCCCCGTGGCGGTGCTGCCGTTCCAGGCCAGATGTCCCTCTCTTTTTGTTTTATTATGTAACTTTCTCAAATTGCTCCGAGGTTCATTCTGGTTTTTGAATTTTTCAGCCTGATGGTTTGGGGTATGAAGCCCTATGCTGGAGGGCGGTTGCCCGACACTCTCCTGGGCTTTGAGCAGCTGGTGAAGGCTCCTTGGTGCGGGTGTGCAGGCACCGGGCTTAACCCGAGACACAGAGGACTGCTGAGGGTGATTCTGGGCTCCCTTAAATTTAACGAGGTGACAGTCACTGCTGCTTGGGCTTCTGCTGTCTTGCCAAGCAAGCGCGGGTACGTGTAACTTCTAAAGAGGCTGAGAGAAGGAGTTTGATTTTGCAGGTTTCGCTGTTACCAGGTATTTTAAGACCACAGAATAGAGACTTGCGAGGAACTCGTGCAGGGTGGCATGAAATACTGAGTCTTGGAAAAAATTTTGCTTGTGAAAGAGTCCTTACATGGGTGTAATTACAAAAAGCTGTGTTCCATTGATTGTTTAGACAAACAGAAGGGCAACCAGTGCTTCGGGAAATGCATTGTTTCAGAGAGGTTGAAATAAACAATTTAAATATGTGTGGTTGGAAGTCATGGAAAAGGAGGGACAGAAGTTCCAGAAGCTTATAAGGTTTTGTTATTGCTAAGCAATCCTTGTGGCTTATTTGGATGCCGTCTAAATGATGAATGAGCAAGCTGAATGTTGCACTTGTGCTGAGAAGTTAATCTTGAATGTTTCAACGTTTACTGGAGCACTCGGACAGCTCAGGAATTTTGCACATGGTGTTTTAGCTCTGTATTTATTGAGGAGCCAGGGAAAGTGCCAGTTAGACAAATATTGAATGTTGGAAAGGTGTGAACAGCCTAGAAAGCTGAGGGATGTCTGTTGCTGTGAAGAGTGACTTGTTTGATATCCTGTCTGGAGGTTGATCCAGCACGTGAGGAGATGCTGATGCAATAAAATTGCTTTTTCTTGCAATAAAACTGCTTTTTCTTACTGAGGGGTAGCTAAGACACTTGTTCTGAATAGAGACAAAGCAGCTTTATATCTAAATGGGGCAGTGCTGATCTAATTAATGTTTTATTATTTGATGAGGGTGAAAGTGGGTAGTTTGAGTTGTGCTGTTGGAGTAAGGGTGGTATTCCTGACTATTGCTGCTTTACTCTGTAGCAAGTATTTACTCTTTTCCTTAGGTTATCCGTGTATTACAGTACCTACAGTTACTCCACTGAAGTGTTGTTGAAGCGCAGTTAGGCATTTTATAAGCAGTCTGTGATCCCCTGGTGAATGGGTGGGAGACCTTTTCCCTTCCTGTAGTGTGAGGAAATCATGCCCTATGTAATTATTTTGTCTGATTTTTAGTGGTACAAGCAATTGCTGTGCCACTGCTCTCAAGTACTCCAGATACATTTATTCATTCTTAGGTTGACTAGTTTATAAAATATATTGACACACCTGTTGCAAACTTGTAAGCACCATCCTCAGTATTCCACTCAGAAACTTCACTGTATAATCAGTAACTTTGTTAAAAGTGTAACCTGTTGGGTTTTGTTTTCCTGTAATGTTGCTTTTTTTAAGTGAATGTAAAATTAATTAAAAAAAAATCCCTGGAGTCTTCCTTATTACAATATGTAATAGATTTTATCTTTAGTTAAAAGCAATGTGGATAAAATGACATAAATTATGTAACTTAATTTGGAATGTCAAAGACTACCTCATTTGGTTTGTATGAAAGAACACGTTTTCTACAAACATGTACAACTGGTTTATTTCTGAGCATCTAATAATACAGCTCCTGACTGGTTCCTTGTGGGAGGAAACTATTTCTAGATGGCCATTCATTAAGTTTGTCATGCAAGAATGCTTTTGATGTGTTCCCTTGAAGCAATGGTTTTATAAGTGAAAGAGATGACACATGCTATCTTTATGATGAAATATCTGACTCTTCAGAACGGATTTGATTCTTTGCAAAGAAGTTGGACACGTGTTTTCGGTTATCAAGTACCCTGATTAAATTTCAGCTACGACTGATTTTCTTGTTCTCTACGAAGTTCATGTTAAGGTGCCTGCCTTAATTTCTGACTCTGGGTTTTTTTTGTTTGTTTCATAGCAAGTTTCTCATTTATGCCTGCCTGCTGCTTTTTTCTGTGTTGCTCTCCCTGCGTCTGGATGACAAAATTCAGTGGAGTTACTGGGCTGTATTTGCTCCAATATGGCTCTGGAAGTTAATGGTGATTGTTGGTGCCTCAGTGGGAACAGGAGTATGGGCCCGAAACCCGCAGTATCGGTAAGTTGAGGAGATTTATTTTGCAAAACAGAGGGAACATAATGTGTTTTCTGTACTCAATAAAATTTATAAATAGGCTTCCTAACATATAGCATCCAGAAGGCTTGTTTTCAACATATTTAAAATAATTATCATAACCTATGGCGTATGCAATCAGCTTTATGCAGTTATGGATGTCTTAATCCTAGTTGCAGCAGTTTATCACAGGCTTCAACAATATTGTCTTTGGAAAGCTAAAATTTCTCATGGAGTGACTTTTTACGCTTTTCTGTTAAGAGTGTTGGGAATTCTTCGCTTTAGTACAAAACATGGAAATAGGTATCTTTCTATGCACTAGGAATATACCTTATTTAATTGAATTATTTTCTAAATCAGTTTCCTGAAATGTACAGCTCAGCATAAAGAATGATTTTTTTTTCCCCTCCTTGATGTGCATAAACTTCAGTGAACATACAGATAAATGTTCAGTGGTTCTTAATTATGCAGTGAGCATAGAGAATTTTTTTCAGACTTTAGTTGCCGTTTTATAAGAAATATTTAAGTAGCTTAATACACTAATAATAGGCACATGTGTAACATTTGCAAATTAAGATGTTTGTGGCAACAAATTCTGTAGATTCCTTTTGGATTTTGTTAAAGCTGTTTAACACTGATATTTTGATTGTCAGTAAAATAACTTTCAGACCTTTCAATACATCGGTGTTTACTTTTTTGTAATCTGTGTGGGAAATGAATTTGAATGTGCCAGGGGACAAGAAAAACTACCTTAAATGAAGTGCAATAAATTCAAGCCTCTTTTCTGTCTGTGGTGAATATTAAAGGAAAGATGTTGTGCACAGGTCTTGTTCTGATACACTATATTGTGTGGTTCAGGTCTTGTTTGCCCCTTCTAGTAGTGGTCGTGCTTGTGCAGGAAAAAAGTGTGGTTTCTCTGTGTGTGCTGTTATTTTACAGGCGTTTTACTTGTTAGTAATAGATAATATTCTGTTGCAATACGCTGATTGTGCTGAAAAAAGAAATCCTGGAGAAAGATGTTGATTCAGTGAAAGCTGGTGCAGGAACCACACAGTTAATTTTAGGCTTAGCTGATTTCCTACCAGCATGCGTGGTACCTGAGTGTTTATGTAGTAGCAGAAAAGTCCTGTCTTAGCTGCACAGTTATGGAATCCTTAGAAAATTTTCAAGTTCTAAAAATCCCACTGCCTCCTTTGAGTGAAATACTTTAAAGGTTCAGCTTTAGGGGCAAGAAATCCTGTGGCACCATCAGCAATATAGTTTAATTATGGCTCTTTGGGCATAATGTGTGTTTTTGTTTTAAACAAGTGTTACTACCTGAAGCTTTACAATTGGGAAGAAACTGTTGTGGGATGTTTGCAGGACAGTGTGCTTTCCTATTGACAAGTGAACTGCGTGCTTCTTTCTCCTCTCTTTAGAGCAGAAGGAGAAACCTGTGTGGAGTTCAAAGCCATGTTAATTGCTGTGGGCATCCACCTGCTGCTGCTGATGTTTGAAGTTCTGGTGTGCGACAGGATCGAAAGAGGAACCCATTTCTGGCTTCTGGTCTTCATGCCATTATTCTTTGTATCTCCAGTGTCAGTTGCAGCTTGTGTGTGGGGATTCCGACATGACAGGTCTCTGGAGGTAATGCTTCATTTGTGGTGTGCAAAATTTGTGGCAATGTCAGACTCTTATCAATTCTGTTACAGTTCATGTCTCATTAAAGCATGATATGGATGGCTGCATCAGCTGCATTAATTGTTTGCACAGACCTGCTAGGGTGAAAAATCAGGATCGGGAATAATAATTTTTTATAATCTCTTCCAGTTTTTTCAACTACCAAATTGTGGCATGCTTTAAACCTGCCTTTTGATTATTGTGTGTTAAAAGAACTCACCACAAAGTCTGCAATATGGACTAATACTAGACACGTAAGCAGAAATTACTGAAGAAAATTCCATCGATTATAAGCACTGTCCCTAGGCAGAACTGAACTTCCAGAGCTTTAGATAATCGGGGTTGAAAATTTCTTGCTATCCCAATCTGTGTGTTTAATCTTTAATTTGGGAATGCAGATGGTAGGCATAAACCAGTAGGTTTTTATTTTCTGCCTCCATCATTCTTTCCTCTCTAACTCACTGCTTTTGGTTTTGGAAGAACTTTGTAAGGATTCTCGAGATCTTCTCACATTTGTGGTATTTTGAANTAAAAATCCACATAGAAGTACTTGCCGTCTTGTGGATGATGCTTCATTGCCCACTGATTTACAGATGACTGCACAGCTGCAAAGTACTAGCAGAAAAAAATGGAATCCACTCACCCCTGAAAGACAACAGCTGTCTCAAAGAAAATCAGTTATGCAGTTGAACTGTCAGCTCATTTTTTCACTCTGTCATCTTCATTTAGTGCTGTTCTACTTTCTTTTCTTTTTACTACGGGAAGATTTCATTCTTTCATTTGCTAGAAGCATAAAAGGGGCCTGTCTTTAATTCAGGATATTAATTTTTGGCATGAGTGATCAAAGTAGTTGTTAATCTGTTATTATTTTCATAATTATTTACTCTGAAAATATATCATCTGCTTGTTCCTATTCTGCAACTGATGAGGTGATCAGTAAGTACATAGTGGGGTTTTGTCTGCATATCATGGTGGACACAGAAAAAGCATTTTTATGTGTTACACTATTTTCATAGTCAATAAAGCACTATTTATTTGAGGCATACTGAATTCATTAAATGGTGAGCATTGCCACTCCAAATATACATGCACTTGCTACATAGAGCTCTAATGTTAACTTGATTCTAAACATTATAGCAATTTATGCTGTGGTGTTTTTTTTATTTTTCTCTTTGTTCTTCCAGTTTTCAGGTTACTTGGTCTTTTGCTTGAGTGTGGGGTTTTTTTTCATGGTTTATTCTTTGGAGAAAGCCAGTGGTACAAAATTATTTTAAATCTGGTTTTCAAGTCTTTTGAAGCTAATCTGTAGTTCAACAGTGAAAACTTTAGGGAAGTAGGCAAGTGTTGGTTGCCTGTTGGATTTTTGACTCTCCATACTGTGAATTTCAGACAATTATCCAAGAGATCATAGTACACAATCACCTGTGTTAGTGAAAAGTTACATGTAGTGTCTGCCTTCTGAAAAACAGTACGTTTCATAGATGCCTTACATCCCTACACGTTTTTTTAAATGTTCCGAACTTACACTCAAGAGCTTCAGTTAGTCTCTTCAGATAATAATTCTCTGATCTTTGAAATTCCTACCCATGTAGGCTTGTCCATGAACTTTACAAACAGAATCTTGCTGAGTCTGATGATGTTTCATTGTTTCATTTGATTCAAGCTAGTCACAAACTTGATATAATCAAGTATAATCTAGGGTTAGTTCTCATAGTGGCAAGCGGGACATTTGAAAAGTTTCATTAACATCTTTTAATGAGAAGTATTGCTTTTCTGGATTGCCTCAAAACCCAAGTGTATTCAGTGTCATTTAAAATACCTCTCAATTATTCAGTAAATGATTGAATTTGGATGTCATCTTCCTCTATTCTATGTATTTCCTTTTCCCCAGAGATAGACCTGGGACTTTTAAACTTTGTTTTTTCAGTCTGATTAGTTTTTTCTTATTTATTTGATTGCTCTAAGAAGTGTTGCAGGTCGTGCTTTTTTTTCTTTTTTAATACGAGGAAGGTCTTTCCTCAGAAGACAGCTGCCTCTACAGTTACTCTATTGGGATCACAGCCTCACAAATTTAGGGATGCTTATTAATCTCTAATGTAAATGCAAATGATGTTCCATATTGCAGTGATAAACATGGAGCTGGAAAAGTCCTTTGACAGATTCTCTCATTACCTTGGAAACAGCTTTCTCATACTAAGAGTTAACTAATGTATTTTTTTTTTCCTAGCTGGAAATCTTGTGTTCAGTCAATATTCTACAGTTCATCTTTATTGCACTCAGGCTAGACGAGATCATCAGATGGCCGTGGCTTGTATGTAACAAATGTTTTTCTTCTTATTGTTGTTTAAATGCTGAATTTCATAAAGATACTTACTATAGGGAACAGTTAATGTATGATCACAGTCCATGATCGTGTTTTTGCTCACTTAATGATCCTTCACTGAAGGTTTGGCATTCCCTTCAGTGGTCATGGGAAACAGAGGCTGTCCTTCGGGCATTTCATCCATAGCAGAACAAGCATGTGCCATCAGCTGCAATTAATCTCTAATCGGTTGTTGAAAGAGAAATCCTAACCAAAAGTTTCCAATGGGAACACTACAATAGCCATGAAAATGATTGGTGAATTAGGGAATGTGATGGTAAATATGGTGTGGCGAATAATTTGTTTTATATGTTGTGTTACCATGCACGTAAATACACTTTGCGCAAGTGGTCACAGTCAAAACTGCTGAGATCTCCTGCCCCAAGTGCCTTTAGAATATAAAAGCACTGTTTTATGTGTCTGGGATTTTGTAAACTACCATAAAACTGATAATCTGGCACGATCATGACTGTCTTTTCTATTTTCAAAAAAAATGAGGAAAAGGATCTAATTTCGAAACTGTTTCAGGTGAGGTATCCAGTAGAAAATACTTGCTCTCATCAATTTCAAGTACTGTTTGAGCCCATGTAAAATCACATAAGTCTGATCAGAGTTGAACTACATGGACTTAATTTTAAATTGTTTCAGCTGGATGGGGTTTACAAAGCTAACTGAGGAACCCCAAAGAGCTGATACAGCTCCCAATAGTGCACGTGATTTGTGAAGCTTTTCCGTTAGAGATTGTATTAGTTGAAGAGCATTAGACTTAAATTTCTTTTTCTTGTTTAGACTTTACATGTAGACTTGCTTTATTTAAAAAACCCACACCTGAAACAAATCAAACTGATAAAAATGTCTCACTGTGGGGGTGGAAAAAGCAGTTAATTTCTTTTTCTTGCAGGTTGTTTGTGTTCCACTGTGGATCTTGATGTCTTTTCTGTGTCTAGTAGTGCTCTACTACATTGTATGGTCTGTTCTGTTCTTGCGCTCCATGGATGTGATTGCTGAGCAAAGGAGGACGCACATAACGATGGCAGTCAGCTGGATGACAATTGTAGTTCCACTGCTCACCTTTGAGGTAGGAAAAAGCATAATGAATTTTATGTATCTTGTTCTTTTTTCAGTGAGTGATGAATGTTGCCATGTCTTTTTTTAAATCTACTAAAATGTGAATACTGCTTTTTGGTTTGGAATAAAATATTCACAGCAAATATGAAAGCAAACCAAGAATTCTATGTTTCTTTAAAGATTTTTGAGTAAAATATGGCTCGTATTGGAACTGTTTCTGTGGAGGCTGTTTTTCTTCACAGATGTGTGAAGTTAAAGATCTGAGATCAGCATATGTTTCAAGAAGCTTAGAAGTGGGTATTGCAATTAAACTGACATTGTGTATTTTTTTGCCGTTTAGATCTTACTAGTACACAGACTGGATGGGCATAATTCTTTTTCTTTTATACCCATATTTGTTCCTCTCTGGCTTTCGTTGATAACTTTAATGGCAACAACATTTGGACAAAAAGGAGGAAATCACTGTAAGTATTTAAAAATAATGGAAATGGCTTGAAACTCAAGGCTTAAATGTTTTTGAAGTGTTGTATTTTTTCACTTTTGTGTTTTTTGTGTATATTCTCATAAAAGAATTCAGATGTGCCTGTTACTATTGCTTTCAGGTTATTTTAGTTAAGTTTTTGATGTTTACAGTGTCTTGTGCTTGTATTTCTTATTCCTATAAGAGCATAACTTCTGCTTGGACTCAACCTGAAATCTCCGTGGGATTTTAATTGTAACTTAGCCTTTTATCCTTCCTTATTTCCATGGGTTTCATTCTCATGGGACGTGACTGGATATTTCTACTCTGGGTTCTCAAAATAGTGTAGCACCTGCCATTTAATTAACGTTTGTCCAAGTAGCCTGAGCTAGTATTCTCTTTCCTCTTTGGCCAAATAGCCCTCTGTGCTGCTTAGTTCTAACTTCAGTTGCCTGAGTGGCCAGTATAGGTTTTCTAGGCTTTTACCCCTACCACAGCTAGGACTGCTAAAAGGAGCGTTTGCACTTTCAGCCACCTAATGTTACTGAACCACTGCAGAGTAGCTCTTCCCATCCCCATTGCAGTTTGTGTTCCTTGTTGACAAGGCAGTACAATTCTTCAGAGTCAAAAGGAACCAGCTGTGACGTTTGTTATATAAACTCACTTCAGTTTTGGTCAATTGTGAAGTATATTGAGAGGTTCTTTCTTCAGTCATGACTGAGCTCATCTCTATACTTTAAGTTTATTTTTATATTATTGCATGGAACATTGTTATGAGTTACTATATTTTTCATTAATGTGTTCCCTTGATAATTTATGGCCAAATTAGTCTTTTTCGGAAAACTACATGTCTATTGTCTTCTGTAGGATTAATAAGTATTTATGTAAATTTTTAAAAAAGACTCTTCACCTGACGTGAGCCACGGAGGACTTGCATGCAAATCCACCTCGAAAACACTAAGAGAAATACACCAGCTGGCCATGAAATATAATCTGCAAAAAGATGGGCTGTATGGGATCTTCCCTGGCAAATGCTTAAACCCTTGCTTTCGTTCAGTGTGAAAGTTTTGACTTGGGGAGGTTATTCCTTTTAACGCTGACCTTTGGTGTTGGTTGATAGAGGAATGCCATCTGATGAATGACAAGTGGCACTTCTAAATGCTCTCTTTCCAAGTCCTTGCATCTAGCAAAATAGAGGACAAACACAGAAGGTGCACTGTTTTCTAATCTAGCACGGGTGATAGCAAGGATGAGATACTCCTGACATCACATCATATTTGGTTAACAGAAGCACCTGGGGAATACTGAAGCCATACATTTACTAATCTATGTCTGGCTATGCCATGACATTCCCTCTGGTATTGTAATCTATACGTATCAAACAAAAGTTGGCATGAATGTCTTCCCTTGTGGCACTGATGGCTTTGATTAAGATGCAGAGTCTTTTGTGCTCTTTCTGTGTACTGATGTGACCTGACGCTGCTAAACATGTGAAATGAAATGTATTCTTGCTGTGGTAGTATAGCTGTAACATCCATACAGATATACACACACAGACATGCAGAGGCATGCAAATACACGTATATATTCTGCCTGTATATCTGTGTGGGTATCTGAACTGTAATGTTATGTGATAGGTGTAAGTAACACTGAGAAGAAGAACTAACAAATTTTGTATCGTTCATATGCAAACAATCAAGAGAACTTAAAATGAGATTGCATAGTCTGCGTACTTAATTTCCGTTCTGTTTTGCAATAATGTGAAATTATTTTTTTTTAGGGTGGTTCGGAATTCGCAAAGACTTTTGCCAGTTCCTGCTTGAAATTTTCCCATTCTTACGGGAATATGGAAATATTTCTTATGATCTTCATCATGAAGATAATGAGGAAACAGAAGAAACACCACTGCCTGAACCACCAAAAATTGCACCAATGTTTCGAAAAAAGACTGGAGTGGTCATTACACAGAGTCCTGGAAAATACGTGATTCCACCTCCCAAGTTAAACATTGATATGCCAGATTAAGATGACAGTAGCATGTTAAACTTGAACTGGGAATCCACAGACAAATGTATTTCATCTCATGCCTTGTCCCAATTACTTTAAAATAGATATTGCTGAATCAGTGGCTTGGATTACACAAATCAGAGATCTCGAAGATAATTCGAGAGCTTTTCCAGAGATATGTGGTGGTGTAATTTGTAAACCTTCCTAATGGGTTGGTTGCACACTTGCCTGTATAGTATTTATATGACCATTTTAGCAGTGTAATATATTGTTTAAAAGTCTTGTCCTGTACAGTGTAAGTATTATCTAAAAGTATTTTTTTAAAAACCTTGTATGAAATGCCTATGCTATTCCAAGTGTCTTTTAGGTCATAAATATACACTTAACTTGTTTGTTTTAAATGCTTTGGGGACTTTATTTAGTGTAGTACCTCTTTCCTTCTTTTTTTGTTCAGCCACAATCATTGTCTTAACTACAGAGGCCTTTGTCCTTCTCGAACAAAACTAGAAAGCTTTTTTTGGGGGCAAATAGAATGTATGGCAACTTATATGATGTTTTTGAGTTAGCTGTGTAAATTTTCATGTATTTCAACTTTTGTACTGGCTTAGGAGCCAAGAGTTGCATTTGTTGCTTTTCCAGTTTCGTGTTTTAATTCTTGACCAGCATGTACACCATTTTCCCATTACAGTGGCTGTTGAATAGGCTGTTCCCTCTTGCATTGTGTGTGCCATCTATGCCAGAAACAGGGTTGTAGGTTTTATAGCTGTCAGTTAGCTGGTATAAATATCATAGCTTGGTCTTCATTCCCAACTTTGTGTTGGTGTAAATGATGAAACTTTTCAAGATAGGAGCTCTCTGGGGTTCGTACAGTGTTTTCTTGTTTGAAGAAAGATCTCCTTTGACAGATTGTCTTGGACTTCCACGTGCTTTAGAGAAATCTAGTCTTTGAAACCTATATTCCAGTAGTTTATAAAAACATGTCTGATATTCCCACATCCTTGCAGCTGCCCTTTGTGTTTAGGTGAACCCATAGTTAAGGTAGCTCAAACACCATGGATCATGTTTTCTTAGTGCGAGCATGGCCA
Source organism: Syrrhaptes paradoxus (assembly GCA_013400615.1). NCBI lineage: Eukaryota > Metazoa > Chordata > Aves > Pterocliformes > Pteroclidae > Syrrhaptes > Syrrhaptes paradoxus. Next base: position 28,529 of record VZTO01001205.1, on the reverse strand, counting down.
TGAGAGACGAGCAAAGAGTGCATGGACATTTCAGTGTGGGTGAAAGGTGCGCAACGGAAAAACTGGAGACATGCAGCGCTTTCATTCTAATGCTGCAGACCTCCCTTTTCCTCCCTGTGGACTGGCTACTAGCTGAAACCCAAGGCAGCCCTGTGCTGTCACTGCCCTTAACATTTCATTGCAGTTCTATTTACTTTTTGGCTCAAGTAAAAAGAAAAAAAAATATATGAAAAGCAGCAAGTGCTATTTAGCTCCTGTTCCATGTCACTAGAAAATGGATGCTGCTCTGTGATGTCACGGTTGCTCAGCATGGTGTTACTGGGATGTTTGAGAATTCTCCTTTGGAATTCTCAGTCAGTTGGTCAGTTCCTTTCAGCTGGCTGGCTGGCAGGACAGCCTAGGTGCTAGGGTTCAGATGGAAACTACTCCAACTGAGAAAAAAGAATTTCAAATGGAGCTTTCCTCATTGGAAACTCCAGGTGATTCTGTTCTGGACAAGGGAGTTGAGTCGTCAGGCTTGACTACTTCTCTCTATCCAGCATATGACAGAAGAGCAGCTGGTGATGCTGCCTCTCGACCTCCAAGAGAAGAAAAGTCTTTACAAACTCCGACTAAGCAACCCAGGTCAACAAGAGAGCATCCAAATTCAGCTGAGGAGAGCTCTAGCAAAGGCAATGCTTCTACACGCTTCAGCTTTCTTCAGAAGCTCTGGGATGTTGTTGAAGGAGATCAGTTTAAGTCCCTTTGGTGGGGGGACAATGGAAAGTGTATAGTGATTGACAAAGAATTGTTTGAAGAAGAAGTACTATCAAGAAGAGGACGATGGAAAATTTTTGAAAGTGGGAGCATGAGAAGCTTCACTTATCACCTCCACCTGCATGGATTCAGCAGAAGGCTGTGGGATTTTCCAAAATTGGGTCCATGCAATGACTTGCCAGCAGAAAACACAGCTAAGGAGGTATGCTAGATCCTCTCTGTGCAAGCTAACTCTTCAAATATTCTAGTGGGACAGTTTTCCAATGAAAAAAGCCTTTGCTACATAAGAGATGAGGATTGTAATTTGCTTCCCAGCTCCTGTTCAGGAGTTTTTGAAGTTGTGTTTCTAAGTAGTAGAAATGCTGATAAAATATACATTGGTTATTTCCAATTACTTTGAACAGAAAAAATGAAAAGATACTGGCATGCTATTGGCTTTTTTTTTTTGTATTTGCTGTGTCTTCTTGTACCAGATGTACAGTTTTCTTGTGACATTTGCTGAAGGCTGACACGTGTCAGTGTCATAGATTTACCTACATGTTCACACTAAAGGTCCTGAAAAGTAAGGGAATCGGGGTTTCTAAATCAGTTTGTATGCTTTTGAAAATCCTACACTTCTCTGCTATGAAGTGCGAAAACCAGAGGGCTGGTCACTACTTAGCGGGACTGGATCACACCATTTTATTCAGTCTAAACTTCAGATTTAGAATGCCCCAATAGTCCTTTTTAAGATACACATTTCCCTTTTGCAATTAAACTTCTTGTATTGTTGTGGTTTCCAGTCTCAAGGTGCTGACAACTCTCTTCCCCTTTGCATTTCTTAGTTTCACTTCTACTACAACCCAAATTTTAGAAGACATTTTCCATGTCTGCTAAGGAAGTATAAGCGAAGCAGGATTTTTGCCGGACATGGATTTGCATGCACACCACCAGAAAAGAAACCCAGATGTTGAGCTTGTGTGGGAAACCTTCCAACAAGGAGAGCAGTCTGTGCACAGCAGGTCCAAGAGAGAACATGCACACCTCTGCACCCAGGAAGACCACACCTGCCAAGTGACAGCGGACCTGTAGCCTTGGACCCCAGCCTAGGTGCCTTCCACAGTTCTTGTAGAAGTTGCAGAGTCTCCTAAGTGTTCCAATAAATTGTCTGAATACAACCCTCTGCCAGCTGTCCTGTCCTGTTTGTAGAGCCATGCCAGGGCCTGGCCTTGGGCCTTGCTCTACAAAGTCAAAAGAGATTTTCATTGTGATGCAGGAGGTGAATTCAGAACTCTGAAAGTGCCAAAATTAGTGACTTCTATTTGTTACTCTTCATACTTGTCTTTAATTCAATGTCAGATTTTTTTCAAAGCTTGCTAGTATTTTTCATCTTAAATGAAAGAAATATTATACTACTTGCTTCATTTAATTTTATACAAGGACTTTCTTTCCAATAATGGACCTATCCTGTGACTGAGGCTGTAACTTCTACAGTGACAGCACATAACACACACCATGTGCAGAAACCTCATCTGGCACATCTCTGCCTCTGAGAAGGCCCTAGGACTGGCCTTTTCTCAGGTGGTTTCTTTCTCTGGGGTCCTGCAACTGTAAGGTTAGGAGTGGGCCCTGAGACAGATGTTGTATTACTGATGGCAGCCTGCTTTCAAGCACCGTTTTTCTGGAGGGACCTACAAGGTCTTCCTCATATAATCAGAGACGCGTGCACTATATAATATGGCTGGATTTACTCGCATTTTCAATTGGCACACAATACTACATTTACTTAGCTATTTATATAGGAAAAATCTATAGTAAACCATTAAGAATTTCCAGTAATGGTCATAAAAATGATCTTTTGTTTATTTTGCCTCAAAAGAGCAGTTCTTCAAGTGTACTTCCTAGTTCAAATGATTAGTTTTGGAAGGGAATCCTGAACAACTCTCTGGTAAAGATTCTGAGTTGTGCATTATTCCAAGTTTGCATTTAGGCAGGAAAAGTAATAGTGGGGGATAATACCTACACTTCTGAAGGGATCAGTTCTTCAGGGATGTCCACCTGAAACACACCTTTTGCCCCTCTTGCAGGAATGGGTTCCAGGAGCCATCTTGGATTTGAAATAACAGTCAAATATTTCTGTTCCAGGTTACTGAGGACAGCTTTGTTTTCCAGCTCCAGAATCTTTTCAGGGGGCAAGTTGTCTGGACATAGTGATGTCTCTCCAATGTCAATTAATCCTGTATTATAAAATTAAAATATAAAATCAGTTCATTGGTTGATTCCTAGAGAAAAGTTTTCTAAAAGTAAATCTTGCAGAGAACACACAAAACCAGCTAATTTGTTACCAGAAGAACACAGGATGAAGCATCCACACCTCAAACCAGTGTCATTCACTGCAGCAGATGGCCTGTGTGACAGGTTGATGAAGAACATGCGAAGCATCCACTTTCAATATTCACAACTCAGTGATACTGAATTCTGTTAAAAGAAGCCTGTATGTAAGGAGATAACAGCTGCTACCGAGACTCCCAAGCTACATTTGGCCATGGAACAGCTTCATTAAAAATAAAACTCTCTCTGCTCTTCTCTGAACATTCTTTTATTAATATTGTAAAATCATCAACTACACAGGAATTCCTGCTCTCTGAACCCCTTTCAGTGTCACAAAAGGGAATTTCTATATTGCTTAGTTATTAAAAACATGAAAATAAAGATCAAAGAACCTTTGATACCTACTCCATAACTTAGCATGCAATTTATGTCAAGGTTACAAATCTGCATATTACGTAGTACCTAAGATTTTCAGCACTAGAACTGGAACAATTTTTTGGTCTATATGACAGAAATAATTTGTTGTGCAGAAATAGCTGCAAATATTCAAATAAGAATGCAAGATAGATGGTGTACAAAAAGATGCCTACAAGAAAAGAGTGCAAAACGTTCTGGATGAAAACTAAGTATACAGTGCACCAACATACATTGTACTTGAGCACAATACAAGCAAAGAAGCACCGCTCCATCCTAACTTTGTGTTAACAGAAACTTCTTCACTGCTCAAATAACAAGAGCAACGGAGAATTTGTAGAACTGAAATACTCTTAACGACATACAAAACACTGCAACATCACAACTTCACTTGACTACAACTACTGTAAAATGGTTTCAGCAAGAGTTCCTAAGTTAAAAATATAAAAGGTGTCAAATTGACATTTATTACCATCAAACAAAACAATATGCAGCCCGCTTCAGGCTATCTTACTGCATGACAAGTTAGCACAAGTCAGTTTCACTTCTTCTACAGACTTTAGAGTTGCAGCCTAAAGTTTTTAGCAGAGTGACTGCATTCTCAAAACTGAGGCCTGACTAAAATCCTTCATCCTAAAGGTCAAAGATACTTCACATTTCCAACACAATGAAAAAGAACAGATTTTATTTACAACTTCCCTCACGGACCTCAGCTTACAGGGATAAGGAATTGAAATCGCCCCGCAGTCCCCTCTCAGGCACCACTGCTTCAAAGTGAGGGTCACAGCCATGTTCAGTGAGCAGGACTGTAGGAAGCAGATGTGTCTTAGACCAAAGCAAGTTAACGGACTGAAAGCTTGCTTGGAAAATCTAACCCAAGGCTCCTTACCCGCAATAACTCCTCTGCCAAACTTTTCCCCTTCATCCAACAAATCCTGCACTTGTTTCGGTGTCATCCCAAACCTAGTCAGAAGAATTGCTCTCCAGGTTTCATCCTCCCAGTCCCTGGCTGCTATATGGATGGCAACGGTGCGGTTCTGGTAGTCTGCGAGCACAGGACGCCAGCGTGTCTCGAGTGTTTTCACTTTGTTTAAAACTAATCCTGCGTAGGGTTGTCGGAAGGAAAGGCACCCAAATTTCATCGTTCTCCTTGCATCAGCGCCCGCGTATCTCCTGCGAACAACCGGACACCCTGAGATGAGCCTTCACAAGCGCCTCAGTGACCGCCACAGGCCACCCGCCCCGCCTGCGCAGCGGCCCGGCGCTGAGCCCGGCTGCGCGCTGCCTCCCGCCGGCGGGTTCCGCACCCGCGGGGCCCCGGCCGCAATCCCCGCCCGCCCACCAGCTGCGGGCCCGCAACCGGCGCCACGGCCTCCGCGGGCGGGACCTCAGGGGGCACCACAGCGCGGCCCGGCCCCGCAGGGCGGCTGCTCCCGGGGCCGGAAGGGGTTTAAAAGCCCGTTCCACGGCCGCTAGCAGTGCCCGTGTGCCGTTCTCCCCGTCGTTTTACAGCCATGGAGGCCCCGCGGCCGCCTCCTACCTGCCAGCGCCGCGCGCTTCCCTCCGCTCGCGGGGCGCCGACGGCCCGCTCGCTGCCGCCGGGGGAGGGGAAGGTGGGTGACGGGGACCGGTGGGGCGGGGCGGCGGGCCGGGAGGCGGTGGCTGCCGCTGCTGTGGGCGGTGTCGCCGGCGCCCTGCGGAGGCGCTGGGGGCGGGTGGGTTCCCACGCTGCGCCTCTGCCACGGCCTCATCAGGGCGGAGCGGCCGGCCCGCGGCCACACGGGTCAGCGCTGCCTTAGGGGGTTTTGTCAGCAGCACCTGGGACGTGAGGGGGGCGGCGGAGGCCTGGCGAAGGCTTTCCAGAGGAGTGTGGCCCCCGGGTGTGTTGCAGGTGCTGCTGGGGCCGCCCGCGGGCCGTGGCTCTGTGGGGAGCTCGCTGCCGGTGCTCGCCGTCGGAGGCCCCTGGGAGCGGCCGCAGAGGCTCTGGGCAGGGTCCGTCCCCGCTGCAGCGTGGCACTTGTGTCCAGACAGGAGGGCTGAGCAGGGGCCTCACACCTGGAGAAGAAACTAAAAGCCATTTGGTGCAGAAAAACTCAGTGGTTTCTTACCTCCCTGCTTCCTTCGGCTGTACCTCGTTTTGGACACAATTTCCCAAAGTGTTTTCACTCAACGCTGCTCCAGGCTGGGAATCCCAGTTGTGCACTGTTGCCATCTGAAGTGTACGTCTTGCATCAATGTCTTGCCTTGTCTAGTGCAGCTGTTTTGAACAGCACAGTTACTGTTTGACACCAGAGGGTCCCTGGCAGGCCACCCCTGGCAACAGGGAGCTGTATGTAAACACCCAGTGAAACCATAAAAATCAGAGACCTGACAGTACGGGATAGTTTGGAAAAGAAGGGGATTAAAATAGATGTATGGTCCCACCGTAGTTAGTTTTAATGGGATACCCGATTTATGTTGGTGACCACATGTGTTTTGAGAGTTCATTTCCAACACAAAGTGACCTTACAAAGGCAGACCCTGATGCTGAAGAGCGAGAGGCTGTGAAAATAGCTACTGATGGAGCAAGCTGAACAGCTGAGATCCTGCCTGAATTTCTGCAGGTGCAGAGTATAAAAAAAATGCAGATGCAGCTGTATCCAAGGAGAAGTCACAGCAAAGTTGTCTTTCCTGTAGAGCCACATCTATCAATTGAGGGTTGTAAATATGGGAAGTATTTGGGGAGTTTTTCCTTGTATGCAGTATCTTAAAGAAAGCAGGGAGGAGAGAACATTCCCAAAAAGGAGGGAGTTTGCAGTAGAAGTAAGAAGAGACAGGCAAGAGAACAAAGGAGGAAAACCAGGAGGGATGGGAAAGAAAAATCAGTAATATTTGCAAAGGGGAAAGAGAATGATCCCTGACATCAAATCCTGATTTTGAAGACTGGTTTCAGTGCCTTAGTATTTCTCCTATGCTCTGTTGAGCCACACTTTTAAACCATGAGAAATCTCAAAATTATTTTAACAATTGCAGGAACACAGAGGTGGAAGGAGAAAAGTGATCTGTCAGAATTCCACTGAAAGAGAGATTTGCTTTACCTAAGAAAGGCAGAGGAACTCCATACAGCAAAAGGTAAGATTAAAGAGACTTTTTTTTTTGTCGAGGTCTATGACTGTGAATAACAGGTATTTATTGTTAAAACTTTGGCTGTAACCTTAGTATTGTGTACTGCACTGGACAGCCTGGTTGTTTTCTGATTATAACAATTTCAGATAGCTTTTATGGTAGCTGGCTTTGGTGTACACTTCAAATATACATTCAGTGAATATTGTGTATTCTAAAGTATTTTATGTCTGATAGAGTGCAACTGTTAAGACCTATTTTTTTCTTATTATCACTTTCTGAAATTTCTGCTGTTCTCATTGTCCTTTTTCCCCTGGATACTTCCAGTATCATGTTCAAAATGTTCCACAGGGAGTCATTCCAGTCCGTTATACAATGCCATAATAACAAGAGAAAGTAACAGATGAAGTTAATTTAAAATCATTACAGTGTTAACAGGATCATTATTTTAAATGTTCTTTGGCTTTAAGCTATTTCCATCTTCCTAGATCTGCATGGTTAGTTGAAGAACCTGTTGAATCTGTTTAGAGTTGCAAGTATGCAGTGAGCTTTCGTACTTTTTTTGGTATTTGCTTTTGGTATTTTTCCACTGCGTAATTACAGTTTATTGTGAGGGTTACTTATTTGAGGGAAAATATAGACCAAATTTTTTTCATGTTGTGTAAGTAAGCATTAGCTTTGTTTTACACCCTTATAGAAGGATATGTATCATATGTTTCATCTCAAAAATAAAATACACTTTTCCTGTTTTAAGCAAAAATCTCCAAGGTACTTAAAATCTGACATCTAGCAGATGTAAATAAAATATAAATAGTGCAAGACTTGTGTGCTGCTACCAAAGGTGAATAAATATTACATTGAAAATCTCCTATCAGAAAAACAGCTGACGGGGTTTGTAGAAACCTTGTCCGATACATTGTGACATTCACTGGAAGACTTAAAAACAATTTATAGCAGAACCTAAATGAGGCCCTGAAATTATCAAATTTTATGTATGTGCTCAGCTTTTTTGTGTGATGAGTGGTAAAGTGAGGTTTCCTCAGGATATAAGATAATTATTTGAAGTGTACAGCAGTGAATATATAAAAGAAAATTCATTTGGATCCTAGTATATGGTCAGCTTATGCTTGGCATCTTAGATGCATGTGACTGCTTTTTTGTCCCTGTGGCTTTCATGTACTAACACCAATCCCAAATTAACTAGTTCTGGCACAGTACCTCATGTGATGATAATCTCAACAACAGGAAATTCTACAAGTTTGGTCTATACTTCCGTAGGGTATGCTTCGTTTCTGTGTCACTAAATTAGCTTTCCTTAGGCTGTCTCTAATTTTAATTTTGATAGAATAAAGGTGGCATAACTCCAATGACAGAATGTGTTACTGCTTTCTGTGGAACTAAAGCAATGCCTAGTACATCATTTATAAGGACTTAGGTCTGATCTCATCTAGATAGGCAAGCATTGCTGTGTTTCTTGTCAAATTCGCCTAGTAGGTGATTTTACATGATTCAGTACACAGCAATATGTGCTGGGATATCTTGGGTCAAAATCGGGTCAAGGTACTTGATCAGATACAGTTCACTGGAGAAGTGGGTAAAGATATGGTGCAGTATGTTCCAGGATACTGGAGGTCAAAACTGAAATTTCGCTGTTAATAACCCATGAAATACAATACAGTACAACTATTTGTATTGAGTGGTCACTGTGTAATAATCAACATTCACAAGATGCTGGGCTATGTTGACATATGAACATCCACTGGATTTTTTTAGAACATCAAACAATATGAAGTGTGATGCTGTGACTCCATATTCTTTTGGCAGCAATTCCATCTTAAGGACTTCCACCAACCTTCTACATTTTCCCTCTTTCACTTGATTTTACTGTCTCTCATTCTAATACTGTAGTTTATGAAGCCTTAGTGCATGCTGGAAAACCAGCTTCATAGTATGCCTATATCCAAATAAAGAACTTCTAATTTTTGGATGAACTAAAATAGTTACATTTTGTTCTATATTTCTGTGTATATATTGTGAGAAATGATGACTGTCTTACGTGTTTTAGTAAAGTTGCTTTAGACGATTCTCTTATTTCCAGATTTGTTCCAACACTTTTTTGAACAATTCTCTGAAAATTTGCATCTGTGGTTCCCTCTTCTTTTTTACACACACCCACAACCCCCAGCCCCCAAGCAGAGTGCATTTCTGGTTTGTAACTGACATCACTGACATTACTATCCTTGTCACAAGTTTTGGCATTATAAATAATCGGTAGTCATAGTTCATTGGTTTCTTACAGCAGAGTTTTCCTCCGTCTGAGGAACATCTTTAATGAGGTTTTTCAGCGTGGATAGCTTGGTGGTAAAACTGCCGCTCTTCAAGAATAAAATGCGTAGATGCTAAATTTTCTCTTATGCAGATTTCAGTATGTTTTCATAACAGATCGTGTGCATATGACAGATTTTATATAAGAACATATGCACTGTTCTTTTTTAAAATACCCAACATGAAAGCATAAGGAAGAGTGTGAGCATTAGCCTCTAGCGTTTGTTTGCAGTCAAACATCCTGCCTTTCATAATGGTGTGTCATGGTAACAGTATAGTGATATGTAATAGCTAATGTATTAGAAGTTTTTTCAGATTTAGTGAGTATAACTTGTCCATATCACGGTTTCTGTACAGAAAAAAAATAACTGGAAAACTTTGTCCTTTGTTTATCAATATTCATGGAGGTAGTGTCATTTGAAAACCGAGTGTGTTGCTGTGATGTAAGAAAGCCTTCTTGCTTGATTTAGAATTAGCTCCATAAATAAAATTTAAAAGCATTCTTTCTTTTGTACAGAACAAATACACTTACTGGACAAAGAGTGCACATTTCTGGCACATTACCAGAAATTAAAAATAAATCTAATGTGCTTTGACTGTGCTAGGTGTTCTTTTCTCTTTGCTTTCTTCTGCTCAAGCAGTTCAGTGCCTCCTAACTTCAAACTGTTGGATACGGGCAGAATAAATAGGTTCAGAAAATACCTGCATGCATGTCTTTTTAGAAACTGCTTTGTGTGATCTGGAAATGTGTAAGCTAGACAAAGATGAATTGTGAGAGAAAGATTTAAGAAAGATCCATTTTCTAGGGTCAGACAAATTAACATTTACAACAGCTTCTGGTCACGTAGTTGCAGTCTAGGTGGAAACCTCAAAATCTCTTTTCAGATCTTCATTTGGCTATGGGAGACGTGAACTTTTCTGGAATATGTACATAAGAATTTTGGCAAAACGACATGTCACATTCCTGTTGAGGATGCACCTGAAGCTGTGTACATACAGCTTTGCAGGGTATGCCGTGGAAGGAAGAGCACGCAGTTCACATGTACTGAGACAGACTAGATGTGATGCAAAATAGCAACAGGGATCTTACTAACCTGGGAGTTGAACTCCTAAGCTTCCATTGTAGATGATTTTTTTCTTTTTTCAGCCATTTCATTGCAAATTACTGGGCTTTTTGACTGGATGGTAATCTATCTCAGAAAAAAATAGGACATATATAATACCTAGGTGAGCGTCTCTGTACTTAAAACATTATTTCATTGATACTCATATTGCATTCCAGTCTCTGACTTCATGGCACCCTTAGTCCTCAAAAATTGCCACAAGTGCCCAATTTTCTTACTTGTCTGGGACAAGCAGGCACATGTTGTTATTTCTCTCCAGAATATTACATTCTGATGAAAAAGTTTTCCAAATGATGATGTTATGATTTGGAGTTATTACGTAAATGGGGTTGAACGATTTCTGATAGGCAAATGTCTTTGCTTTCTGCAGCTATGCTTGGTTTTCTGTGTTATTTAAAGCAGCTAAATATGTATATAAGATACCACTCTGTGCACTTTTTTGGAGTGAAAGGTTTTCGTCAGTACTATACAATGTGCTAGACACTCCTAAACACCCCAGTTCCCCCCCAACACATGCAGTGTCCTGCCTTGTCCCTTTTACATCAAGTCTTGCTGCTGAATTTTCTGTGTATTTGAATTGGGTGTCAGTTGTGTGAGCGTGAGACAGGCCAGGTCTGCTGCTGAGTTTTATCTGCTTACAGATTTATTTCTAAACTTTAAGGTTGCTGATATTCAGAGACCATCCTGGTCTTTCTGCTTTTCTGAAGGTTAAAAGAAGGTTGTAACTATAAGATGAACACCAAGCTAGCTGATTTAGAAACATCTTGTGTAGTTCTCTGTAGCAATCTTTTTTTGGTTGAGATACGTGGCTTCATGCTGAGGTAATCTGCAGAGGAAGGAGAGCTTGTGGTAATGAGCTCTCATTCCCCTGCTGATTATTATGTCCAATCCACAGGCAACTTTGAATGCAGTATGTGACTGCAGAAAACATTTTTAAAGATAAGATTGATCAACACCTTTTTATGGCCATGGGTCCACAACCAGGGTTCATGCCCTCTAAAATGCTGAAAACTTGTTTTTTAATGAATCTGCACTCCTGCTATAAAGGAGGTGGGTATCCTTACTTCATCTGACTGATACTGTCCATCCAGCTTTATAATTATTTCAGTTTTTAATTTGTTTTCAGATGCAAGGCATTACTGGAAATTTTCAAAGATCGTTTAGAGCTATTTCTAATGCATGGAAACTTTGTGTTACCTATGAGCTAAAATATGAATGACTTCCTTTGTTTCCTTAGTAACATCTACCTTATATGACTCTTAAAATGCTTAGGAATTCTTCAACAATTTCTGTTGTGTTTATCTAAGTACCTTTGGATTCTGTCTCATCAGGAGACACTTAAAGAGAAGAAAATGAATTGCCTCATCATTCCGAATTAATCACAAAAGATACTTCTGGCAAGAACTACAAGGAAAAGAATTCATGTGCGGAAGCAGTCGCGTTTTCAAACTGGCGCTGTATGTTCTTTTGAACCTAAAATATTACTTTTTGGCTATTGATAAAACCATAATAAAAATGGAAAATGCAGTTTTCCTCTCTGAATTCAAACTGCCAACCTAACTAACTATCAAACACTATCTTCCCTGAGGAAAGTACTTCCACCCTACAGGTCAATCCAGTTCTGTTTCCTCTTGGGTTTTTTGGTTGGAGCTTTTGGTGGTTGGTTTTTGTTGTTTCATTAGGTTTTGTTTTTGTTTTGGAATATTGGTGTCAATATAGGCTGTGTTAGAGAAGCCACCAATATATGGATTGTTATATTACTGGGAAGGATGCTATTAAAGAAGTTAGGAAAGATGTTGCTTCTAGCTGATACAGGTAGTTTTTCTAGTCTTACTGTTTAAAAGTATTTGAGATAAAATGGAAACTTATAAAATAGATGTGTGTATAGATGCCTGTATAGACTTGATGTGAATGTCTGTGATCATGATGATGAGAAAAAATGTATGAAAACCAAATCTAGAACTGATTGTTTTGCAGTGCAATGGCTAAAACTGCTTTCAGCATTCTACATAAGATTTAAAAATAGATAGTTAAATTCTGACTTGCTTTCTGATAAGCAAGTTTGTATATTACTGTAGTGAGCTTTGTGGGTTTCACTGCAGTCATGGCCGTTTTCTCTTTTTGTGGTTGTTGTTTCTACACTTTTTTTTCTTACATGCATGTATTGAATTTTTAGGTCATATTTTAAAATGCACAATCTCAAGTAATTTCTCAGCATTTTCTTTTGTTTTCAGAAATTTTTCATATATATTGGACTTAAATGCTGTCTTAAGTCAGATGTCTTGATTTATACTTCCTTATTATTCCCATTAGCAAATACAGTATATTTTTGTCATGCATGTCTCGTTAGATGAAATTTTACCTTTTCTTGGGCATACTTTAAAAGATAAAGCAGTATACTATCAGTTATTTTTACAGTGTTAATTGAAATGTGCGGTGGAGTACTCCATATTTTATTTTAATTATTAATCAAGATCTCAAATGAACCTCATTTCTAATACATCAGGAAGCAGAAATTAAAATAAAATATGGTCTGATTTTGTCCAAAATATGAACGTATCTTAATTATCAAAGTAGTTTTGAATTGAAGGCTTATATCCCCCTCTTTGTAAATAAGCTATAAAATACCTTGTACCCTATCACAAAAAACAGAGCTCAACATGCAGCTGAGCTCTTGAATAAGAGTTTTTTTTTTTTCTCTTCAAAGTTGAATATGCATTCTTTGTTTCTTGTAGTTAGGTGAGCTGGACCGAAGTTTGAGGTTTGTTCATTTAATGTTGTCCTCTCGGTACATGTGTTTCTTAGTCTTTTCCAGTTTTCCCCTAGGTGGCACCACGACCCACAGAACAGCTCCTGTAGACTTCAGAGCAAGTAACTTGAAACGACAGATGTCTGTGGAATGGTGCAAACACATTTCCAAGCACTACTTGATTGTCCTCCTTTTCACCACTTATACTGTTTCTCAGAGACAACATTGTTTCCATAATAGGTCAGAAATAGTAACGATTAGAACATGGACAACAAATTACTTTAGCAGTATGAACAATTATTTACTTGAAAAATCAACTTGGAAGCATCTCATGTAGGTAACTTGATTCCTTTGCATTAAAGGGAAGGGGGACAATGACACTTGTGCAGTGCAATAGACTATGGCACACTTTTGCTTATTTGGGTAACAAAGAACTACTGTTGTCTGTACAGAGGTTCGTGTTACTACGTGTGTCATTTAGATCTGACTCAGTTTCCTACTCACAGCTCCAGTGCTAGTCCTGCTTGTGCCTGTATTGCCAATTCTTCTGCACCTCGTTTCTTTAGCCCCTAAGTACAAATATCTATGTGGTAATGAAAGTCCTGCTTCTCAAGCATTGCTAAGATTAAGCAAAAAGATTTTAATCTGATGGTCTGAAAAGCCACACAATTAATTGTTGTGGGAAGACCACGCTGTATGATCATTAGATACGTGTTTTGCCTTAATGTCAAGAAAGCATACCAGTTCTTCTTTGGAATGCGGGGCAACAGAGATGTAATGATGAGGAAAAAAGAGAAAAGCTAGTCCTAGCACATAATTTTGTTACAGGTGGAAGAAGCCTTATGTCTTCTGAGATATCTGATGTCAAAATAGGAGCAGATGTTTTGGATAAAGAGGAGTTGTGAATCTTTTGCAGTTAGTGTTTTATTGACAGTAGAGCTTAACTTGAAAGGCAACATGATATCTGCTGCCCAGTCCTACAGGTTATTTGAGAATTTTCACATAATAAAAGGGTGATGGGATTATAATTGTCTCTGTGTGTGATAGTGTCTAATGAAAAGTTGATATTGCAAGATTTTGCAGTCTTCTGTTTGGAGCGTGATTCTGGTTTTTAAGGATTTTTAGAATAAATAAAACCAATTTTTGTTGGACTTAATGTAGTTATAGTGAGATCAGAGCTGTGTCCTGGAACACTTGTCTTGGAGACTTATCACAGCCCAACTGACCATAATGAAGGTTCATCATGCAGGCAGATTATTTTTGCCATATAAATATGTGACTTAGAAATGACAGTAAGCAACGAATAATAAAATAGTTACGAATTGTACTGCTCTTAAGTCTGTCATTGTTGGTGAAAAGATTGTTATTGATTTTAATATCTGCACAGTTGTAGCTGTCATCTATTTGCTATGAGTTGTAGATTTAAGTGCTATTAACAAAACTCTAGAACACTATTTTTCCATGTTTTCTTCATTTGTTAGAAGCTCCTGATCTGATTTACATGTTTGCTTAGCAAAGCAAAGTTACTTTCTTCCATTTCAATCAAGCATTGATCTTGTGAGTTGAAATTTGTATCTGGAAAGACAGATTGGAGCTAAATTGTGTCATAATAGTATGGATCAGTAGTTGGTCAGAAATGCATTACTATGAGATGACATTTCTTACCAAATATTTATGGTGGTTCTAGTTCATGGATCTGGAAAAAGTCCTGAAAGCAAAGGATAGTCTTTTAGATTAACTGGTTTGGTAAAAATATTCTATGTTTAATATATGCTAGTATTGTGTCATTCCAATGACTTGTTTGTCTAGTTCCTGGTCAGATATTAATGATGGAAGTAACAGTATGCAAGATGAGGAGTACCTTTATTTGTGAAGAAAGAGGAAGTCAGGGCTGTGTGGCAGAAATTACAAATCTGGAGCAGACTGGTCAAGGTGTTATTTTCTAGTAGAGAATTCAAACTTTGGTACCAATTTAAGGGTGTCCAGAACCCTAGAGCCTGTAGTGCCCTGGGATGTTAGTTCATAGGGTTTCTATAAAATGTAAACTCGAGTGCTGCAGCAGTAGTAAGTTCAGTATCTCTGCTTCCTTTCTTCCATTTCTTTTTTTTTCACTTTGGTACATTATCCTATAATTTCTTAAAGTTCATTTTGTAAACATTAGTTAGAAGAAGTTTAGCCTGTGAAAAGCTGAACATTTTTAATTTATATGCTCACTGCTGAGAATGCAGAGAGAAGTTTGTGAAATGAGTCAGTTGGTCATATCTAGAACTCAGAATCAGCAAGTCTCTCGCTGTAAGTCTCATCAGAAGGAGGTGCTACCCCCTCTGTGAGGTGTCTTTACTTCCTTGTTAGGCATCTGCATACATAAGGAATGATCTATATAACTAACCTCAGTAAAGGTGGTTGCTTGTACAAGAAAAGAGGTAATGATGTATTTAAGCAGATATAAGTGAGTATTAAGGAATATTTTTTTCTTCTATTTCCTCTTAGTATTAAGAAATATTTCTTTTCTTGTATTTCCTGTTTTTTTCCTTTACTGTATATTGGGATAGTGGGAGAGTATTTCTTTCCCATTTTAACTGATAGCAGTTACTTTATATAGATTTTCTTTGTTTCATCACTTTATTTTTTTTAAATGTCTTGCCATTACTTTTACATTTTAAGCTTTGTCCACAACCTCTCTTAACCACAAGAGCTCTGGCAAGCTGTTGTTCATTTACTTTAAGACTCCATCTGCCCAAAAGAGAGTTTGGGGAGAGACATAGTTTCTCTGCATCTCATCTTTCAATGATTCTGTAGGTCTTCCTCGTGAATAGCAAGTCACAAATACTTGGATTTTGAGTGTGTTTAAGTACAGGGATCAGAAGTAGCAGTTTCAGTTGTGATACTCTACTGGGACGACATTTGCGTGGAAGTCTAGCTGAGAATAACACTAGCATGCTGAGTCTCCTTGAAACACGGACACATCCCCCCACCATGCCACACACATGCTTTTGCACACACTAAATTGCCAAGTGACCAAGAAAGCTGGTGGTAACTATTAAGGATGCAATGACTGCAAGATCAAGTCATTGCAGAAGCCTCAGGTCATTACACAGGGTCTTAAATTCCTTGCAGGTTTCAGAAACTTCCAGGTGTCAGTGATGGTAGCTCTGGGGAAGGACCGTCCATACCTTCTAAAAAAATTCCACGTTTTTTCATTATTCCTGTGAGGTGTTCCAAAGGCTGGCATTTGACACGTAAACTTCAACCAAAAAAAACTTACAGGAAAACAGAATGTTTGCTTATTCAATAAATAACTTTTATTGTACGTGTTCAACCCAAGTGTCATCTTCCTAGACTTCCTATGTTACTTCTCTTCATGCACTTAAGATTCAGATTACTGTCACAAGATCCATCAAGATGACTTGATCTCATATTGATTCATTACAGTGCACAGACCTTGGTTGCAGTGTGAAAGAATTTAATAATTGTAAAACCTGTAACTTTGGAATCTAATGATAAAACTATGTGATGTAGCTGAGATAGAGCAAAGGGTATCTATTTATTTATATTTATGTGTGTGGGTAATTTTTGTCAGAGGTACTTAGAAATCCAGAGTTATAGCAAAGCCCTTCTGTAATAGCAGTGCATCTGGTGATTTTCAGAACTGTGTGGGTGGCTAGAAATACATCTAGGCGTCTTGGTCTGCTCTTCTGAATTGGTTGGATGCAAGCCAGGTAGTCACACTAGCTTGGGCATCATGTGCTAATGCAGTTATCGAGTTGTCCGAAATGCAGAAAAACTTGGGCTTGTGTACTCTTGTTTTTAACCTTACATTCATTCTTTTTGGATGCAAATGTTCATTTTTCATAGCTGTCTTTTTAACATTGTTGAAAGGCAATTATTACAAGTGTTTGATCTCTGTTTTCTATTGTAAGATAGTTATTAGGGCGCTACCAAACATCTTTTGGACCTCTGATTTCCTATCAGAATGTCACAATTTCTTCTGAGAGTTTCTATCCATTAATACTATCCAGAAGGTGTAACAGTTTTTCGGCACGTTCAGAATAAGAACTAAGACTTACATAGATTTCTTTGTATTTTTATAAATTCAGAAAAAAATAGTAGGGTTACAGAGCTTGATTCTCTCGTTTATTTAGCTAATTTGCTTTCAAGGAGTGAATTAATGCCTTATACAATCAGATAAGTGAGCAAAATCAGCCTCTGAAAGATCATGTTCAAATAATGTTACACTACGTCTAACAATTACCTACTGCTTCTTTGAAAATGTTGATGTTTATATTGTTTTAATGTGGGAACCACCATGTCCTTTGCCTTTTTTTCAACAATACTAAGGGACTAGACTGCTACAAGATATATTATAAAGATTAGACTTCTGTACCTTTTTAGACAGTCTTAGATAGTGTATTTAGAAAATGAGTTAGTACGATGAATTATCATCTAGACAAATTCAGATCTGCTGTACATTTTATGAGCATATTGTAGAAATCTTGAGGTTTATTGTGATTCTTTGCAGAAGGCTGTTAGCAAAAATTATGGATTGCATTCCAAGAACCATCTAACTTTACCACAAGATACAGTACTTCTTAAAAGGAAACTGTCAAGTTTTTGAAGTTGTCATTTTTTCTGTTTTTAATGTCGCTTCTAAACATAATTTCTTTCTAACTTTATTTTGCTTTTTCTTTTGACATGCACCATTTCTTCACCTCTTCAATGTCCTTGGCATATTTGGCTTTAGGTTGTACTTATTCTGCACAGCACTATGAGTCAATGATGTCGACATGACTTCAGAATAAGATTTATTTTTCAGCTTAGTGTTCCCACTGAAACCTTGTTGAGGTGACCTTTTAAAATTTTTGTCACAGAGACATCCATCTCGATAAATATCTATACTATTCTAGGAAATCCCAGCTTTTTCATTGCTATCATCAGCCTTTACCTTAACTTTTATATGTATTATTCATCAATATGAAATAGAACAAGCATGAAAAATCTGGTGTATATAAAGTTTGGGTTTTCTTAAATACATTTTGCAAATTTTAATTGAGTCAAGCATGTGATTCTAGCAACCTGAACCAAACTTGTTCTGTAAGCTGAAGATGGAGGACTATCCAGTGATCAGTCTGTGTGCTGCTTAGCTTTCTGCCTATGACAGCTCTGAAGAAATCTTGAGATATTTTGACCAATTTCTAAAGAAATCGTAAGAAATCTTAAGACTGTCCATGTGTTTTGTGCATATCTGTCTTAACAAAGCTAAATTAGAAGCCACAATTTCCAGCAATTTAGATACTTACTAATTCCTTGTGATTGCAACTTCCATCTTATATTCTCTGTGCAACGTTGTCATTTTCCTTTCATACTAGTTTGAGTAACTGTTTGGCACAATGAATTCCAGAGTTCCAGAGCTGTAGGTTCCTCAAGAGGAAAAAAAAATGCATTGTGGTTACAGGGACAGATTAGGAATAGGAAGAGAACAAAGTGTTTTCTTCTGGATGATTCTTCAGTAGATTGAAGGTATTCTATTGAAAAAGGAGACCACATCGCAGGAGAGGGAGCTGTGATGGTTTGATCAATCCGAGTTGCTAAATCCCAGAGTGAAAGAGTGAGCACACTAGAGATTTCTGATTATCTTTAGACTCTTAATCATATTTGCTTTGTCACAAAGGAATTAAGTTTAAAATGTAATTTACACCGGGAAGCACTAAAGCAGGGATTAACAACCTACCACAAGGTATGAAAGATGATGTGTAAGCAGGCGCCTTGTGAGCAGCACAGAGCAGAGGAAGCGAGGGCCGGGAGTTTATAGCCGGGGGCTGCGGCATCTTGAGAAGAGGCATCTGTGAGAAGCGGTTGCTGCCAGCTCCCACTGAGGTCTGATCTCAGAGCTGGTAGCTCCTGACTTGCACATAAGCAAGATTCTGGGGATCAACAGTGTCTTGCCTGTGTGAGAGGGAGAATCTCCCAGTTCCTGCCAAGTTTCAGCTGTCACAGGACGCTTTAATCTGTAAAATATAGATACAGACCAGTGTATACCCATCTTTAAAGATGCATGAGCTAATGGATAGCAGAGTCAGAATAGATAATAAAAAAGAAACACGTTACTAAAATGCTTTAAAAATGTTTATGTTAAAATAGCCAAAGAATAAGGANAGTGTTTGATCTCTGTTTTCTATTGTAAGATAGTTATTAGGGCGCTACCAAACATCTTTTGGACCTCTGATTTCCTATCAGAATGTCACAATTTCTTCTGAGAGTTTCTATCCATTAATACTATCCAGAAGGTGTAACAGTTTTTCGGCACGTTCAGAATAAGAACTAAGACTTACATAGATTTCTTTGTATTTTTATAAATTCAGAAAAAAATAGTAGGGTTACAGAGCTTGATTCTCTCGTTTATTTAGCTAATTTGCTTTCAAGGAGTGAATTAATGCCTTATACAATCAGATAAGTGAGCAAAATCAGCCTCTGAAAGATCATGTTCAAATAATGTTACACTACGTCTAACAATTACCTACTGCTTCTTTGAAAATGTTGATGTTTATATTGTTTTAATGTGGGAACCACCATGTCCTTTGCCTTTTTTTCAACAATACTAAGGGACTAGACTGCTACAAGATATATTATAAAGATTAGACTTCTGTACCTTTTTAGACAGTCTTAGATAGTGTATTTAGAAAATGAGTTAGTACGATGAATTATCATCTAGACAAATTCAGATCTGCTGTACATTTTATGAGCATATTGTAGAAATCTTGAGGTTTATTGTGATTGTTTGCAGAAGGCTGTTAGTAAAAATTATGGATTGCATTCCAAGAACCATCTAACTTTACCACAAGATACAGTACTTCTTAAAAGGAAACTGTCAAGTTTTTGAAGTTGTCATTTTTTCTGTTTTTAATGTCGCTTCTAAACATAATTTCTTTCTAACTTTATTTTGCTTTTTGTCTTTTGACATGCACCATTTCTTCACCTCTTCAATGCCCTTGGCATATTTGGCTTTAGGTTGTACTTATTCTGCACTATGAGTCAATGATGTCGAGATGACTTCAGAATAAGATTTATTTTTCAGCTTAGTGTTCCCACTGAAACCTTGTTGAGGTGACCTTTTAAAATTTTTGTCACAGACATCCATCTCGATAAATATCTATACTATTCTAGGAAATCCCAGCTTTTTCATTGCTATCATCAGCCTTTACCTTAACTTTTATATGTATTATTCATCAATATGAAATAGAGCAAGCATGAAAAATCTGGTGTATATAAAGTTTGGGTTTTCTTAAATACATTTTGCAAATTTTAATTGAGTCAAGCATGTGATTCTAGCAACCTGAACCAAACTTGTTCTGTAAGCTGAAGATGGAGGACTATCCAGTGATCAGTCTGTGTGCTGCTTAGCTTTCTGCCTATGACAGCTCTGAAGAAATCTTGAGATATTTTGACCAATTTCTAAAGAAATCGTAAGAAATCTTAANAAGAGGAAAAAAAAAATGCATTGTGGTTACAGGGACAGATTAGGAATAGGAAGAGAACAAAGTGTTTTCTTCTGGATGGTTCTTCAGTAGATTGAAGGTATTCTATTGAAAAAGGAGACCACGTCGCAGGAGAGGGAGCTGTGATGGTTTGATCAACCTGAGTTGCTAAATCCCAGAGTGAAAGAGCGAGCACACTAGAGATTTCTGATTATCTTTAGACTCTTAATCATATTTGCTTTGTCACAAAGGAATTAAGTTTAAAATGTAATTTACACCGGGAAGCACTAAAGCAGGGATTAACAACCTACCACAAGGTATGAAAGATGATGTGTAAGCAGGCGCCTTGTGAGCAGCACAGAGCAGAGGAAGCGAGGGCCGGGAGTTTATAGCCGGGGGCTGCGGCATCTTGAGAAGAGGCATCTGTGAGAAGCGGTTGCTGCCAGCTCCCACTGAGGTCTGATCTCAGAGCTGGTAGCTCCTGACTTGCACATAAGCAAGATTCTGGGGATCAACAGTGTCTTGCCTGTGTGAGAGGGAGAATCTCCCAGTTCCTGCCAAGTTTCAGCTGTCACAGGACGCTTTAATCTGTAAAATATAGATACAGACCAGTGTATACCCATCTTTAAAGATGCATGAGCTAATGGATAGCAGAGTCAGAATAGATAATAAAAAAGAAACACGTTACTAAAATGCTTTAAAAATGTTTATGTTAAAATAGCCAAAGAATAAGGAAATATTATGGTTAATTCACTACAAATCTTGAGGATTTGTTTAGTAAATTAGAATAGTTGATGTAACTGCATTCATAGTGTGCATGATTCCTCAATAAACTGCTGGTAGTCCTTAATGATGCTCCCATGCCTGAAGGAGGATTTCTGCTCTTATTGTCTGAACAAAACCTGCATGGTAACTATCATATTTGTGGCTTGAGTGGTCATTGCTAAAACGTAGAATGTTCTAGTGCTCTTTTATTTAGATTCCAGTCCTTGTCCAAGAGCTCAAGCTGTGTTTAGAATTTGAGAGTTCTAAATTACAGGTTATTTGCAAAAATAATACTTCAGCTATCTAAGCAGAATATCTTTTATTGGTTTAATTTTACAGATGGGAAAATTGAGGTACAGAAAACTAGTGACTCTGCAAGTCACAGAACACAGTAGCAGCACTGTATTGCAGGTCACTTGTATCTGGAAACTTCCCTTCATTTTGAAGACATATCTGTAAGTAAAAAGATCTTCCTTTAAAGAGAAAGCACAGATGCTTGCTATGATGACAACTGATGAATATTCAAAGAAAAATTCTCATTCCTGGAATTGTTATGGGTTCTTTTCATATGGCTGACTGGGATGCATGAAAATTATAGCTGGACCTAAAAAGGGTAGAATTTGGAGCTTAAGTTTGATGTGGGTTTTTTGTCTTAGAGGCTTTCTTGCATTTCTTGCATTTTGTTATTAATGTAGTAAAACTGACAGCTTTAATCCTTCTGGCATTAAGTTCAAGAATGTAGGTCTTACTCATGTGAAGTCCTAAGTTCTGTGATCATTTTCCTACTGCTGAATGATAATTCCATCTTTATAGGTACTGCCTGGATTACAGAAATGTGTGTTTCCTCATGGCTAGTTCTGTGGCTTCTAGATTGGAGTATGATGTCTATAGTACCTGATTAGTATGTTTTATGCTGCTGCAAACTATGAATCTATGTGCTGATGGCAGAGGCCTCCCAGGCCCATTTACGGGTAGATGAGTTGCATACAGAATGCATACTGATCTGCAAAAGTTTATGTACCTCCATTGGAATTACATCCTTACACTTAGCACAATATTTTATGCAAAGTGAAAAAAGACGTAGTGAGATGCATGAAAAACTTAATATGTTTTTCTGACTTTATTAATATTTGCATTTTTTCCTATTCTAAGTTTTTTAGAATGTATTTTCTGTGTTAAGCACATTTAATTTGGAGGATTTGTGGGGAGGAAAGGGCGATGAATAGTTTCTTTGGAGGTACATGAAAAATGTTGACAGACTTGAAATAAAGTGTACAAGTTTCCTGGTGAGATTCTTACTACTGTGTGATCTGCTATATTATCCATAGAAAATGTCTTTGTACATCAGAGAAACAAAAAGACCTTCAGCAGGTTGTTTATTGAACTCCTAATAGATATTAAGAAACATAACGCCAGCACTTCTGCCACATTGCTGTCATTAAATAATAAATCATTGCTGTAGCAGCCTAATGGGATATGTAGCAATGCTGATGGTGGCAGTCTAGACCTGAGCCGGAGTGGATTAATTTAAAACACAGAGCAAAAATAGTAGATAGCAGTGCTCAGCAGAATGGTTTTGAGGCTGGAACCTGGTGACTAACCCCAAGAAAGAAGACAACAGATATTAGATCTAACTGCAAAATGATAACTATGTCTTTTGCAGTCTTTAGATATTTTCCAACACCTGATTATGAAACTGTCGTATAAGCATTAATGACCACAACTGCAACACTCCCATTTGCCAGAGGTGTCCTATCCTAATAGATAGAAAGGAGCAGCACTAGAAGACAAGTGGCTTTATCCCAGAAACAATGATGTCCTCTACCTGCCTTTTATGCCAAAGGAGGTATGAATGCATGGGGCTTTGGAAAATAAGGTCTTACGGGACTTGTTCCTAATGCAGTCACATAAGTTGTTTGTTTGGTGTATGGTTTGGTGGGGTTTTTTTTTGTTTTTTAGCAGGATTTGCTAGTTAGATGTGTTTCCAAGCAAGCAAAGCTATAGGCTTCTGTGCTTCTGCTTTGTGTGTAGTCAACTTAGAAAGTCCCATCTTTGGAACTGAGATTTTAGAGTAACATACTTAGATGAGAGCTACCTCCTCGTCAGGCACAGTGGGTCTATCTGAGCTGACTGCCTCAGGTGATGCACCCTTGAGATGCCCTTATGGTTTGGCCAGTTTTATGTACAGCTCATTAAGCAGAGATGCATATTGCAGTTGTGCGTAGTGTTTGTAGCATGAAATGCTTTGTCAAATTATTAAAGTTTATCAAATTGTTAAAATTATTTGCCAAATTATTGAACGCAATCTGTTGAAAGACAATAGACTGCTCTGAAAACAGGAAGAAGAAATTGTGAGGCGTCCAGCAGTAAAAAGCCAAGAAAACCAAAAGCGATTGTTTTGTCTGACTTTTGGTTTTTTGCTCTATGTAGAAATCTGTTGAAATGTGCAAATGTTGAATTTGTGAAACTAATTAGCACATAAAAATCCAGCTGTAATAGTAATCAAAACTTGCTGGTTCAACAGACTATGGGTTTTCTTTAGTATTAACACGTCCTGCACATATGGCCCCCAGTTGAAGAGCTGGAGCTGCTCATATCAGCAAGTTAATATCAGGGGATTTAGAAGCAAGTGTTTATTGGTGGCAGTTGTGGAACCAACATGTGGTCTAACTCTGGTGCTTCCAGAGCTGTTTGTGTCTGTAAGGGAAAAAAGGAAAAAGTGACTGGTACTGCTCTCATTATCCTCATACTGTATGAAAACAAGGTACAGTGTTTTAATAGATTTGTTGGCTGAGATTTGCTGTTGGAGAGGCCTTTGGTTGGTGAACTGTGACCTTGCTAGAAGCTGTAACTGCAGCAACAAGGAAATACTGTGGGTTTGCTACAAGTCACTGAGATTTACTTGCTCATATTTGTTTAATTATAGTATCTTGCTGGCATTTTCTTTACGTTCTTTGTGACAGCATCAAAGAATGAAGAAAACTTTGTTATACATCCTTTGGAAACCTAAAAACCACTTTTCAGGTTAGCTATCTCACAAAAGGCACTTAATGGTAGATCGTTTATATACCAGGCACAAGTTCTGGTACAAGATTTTTCCTTCATGTGGAAATACAGTGCTTCTGGCATGATGCAGCTACCTTTGATCTCTGCAAATGACTAGCAGTAACTTTTGAATGTCGGAAACTGACCAGTAGGATGTCTTAGGGAAGATGAATGGACGCGATTGTTACTTTGCAAAACCAGCAGAGCATTAACAGGGCTCATATTTTGGTGGGAATCTATGCAAGGCACTTGATGGTACTTAGGCTACATATTTGTAAAAATATATATAGTAAAGCACTCTTCTTCAAATATGGCAGTGAAATTAGCGCTTTCACAGTGAATAAAGCAACCTAGACTCAGTGGATAACATGCTGATGCTGCATTCCCTTCTCTTCCAGTTTCACTTCAAAGTGGTAAGAATCAGTTTTCTTAGTACTTTTTAAGGCACTTATGTTCTTTTAAGCATTTTTCTTCTACTTGTGTGAAATAATTCAGAAGTTTTTGCTGTGTTTAATCAAAACAAAATTTTCAGGTTCCTTATTTTGATGATTTCATTTGTGATATTTAAAAATAACTGCATATTTTTACTTGAAACTACATTGTCTTGTATTTCCAAGATAAGTACTTGCAAACTGTTTCATGAAATAGGGCAACATTATTGCATTATAAGTACAACCTATTGCATTATTGAACAAAAATATGTTTAGTAGTGTGAGGCAGAAACTACTGTTGCCTTGATTTCATAATATTATATATTCCACGTATTATTAATGTATTTTTCTTATATTGTGCTCCACTTCCTTCTTTTTAGTCTCTTAAATTCAGGACTTCAGAGTTCTCCTGCAATTTGTAAACTGAAATTCTTTGAGAAACATTTCATAAGAAAGCCTGAACCATTTTAATGTGGACCATGAAGAAATCTTTCAATTCTAGGAATTTTGTCTGTTGATAGTGTTGATGACATTATTTGAGCAAAACACGTACAAAAGAATAGACAAAAAATGCATTTCTAAAGCTACTGTTTCTATTTACATTTTTTCCTAAATTTAATTTTCAAAATTAAACTTGAGGTACACAGTCAGAATCCAAATATATTTGCTTTACAGGTATTCCATATGTTCAGTGACAAAAAACCCAGGTTTTACTACTACTATAACTGAATCCGTAAGCATGAAGTATAAAACTGATGAAGTCAGCTGGGAGACTTAGGGGATACTGTATTTTATAGGATTCTTCTCTCTCCTCTAGCATTTAATCAAAGCCACCATTTTGATGTAAATGTAGCCACCTTGCAACAAACTAATAATTTTACTACGTTCTTTACATTTGACAGTCCTTAGCTGCTTAGAAATTTAAAATTTCATTAGAGAGCTAGGATAAATTTGCTTTAAAATATCCAGTATTTCTGGTCTTTCTCTGCAGTAGGTACTGAATGTGTTTGCAAATCACTAGACAAGTCTTCCTTGGTTTCCTCTTGCAAATAGTCTAAATGAGCAAGCTCTACAGTATTTGGTCCAATGCTAACTAGATTTATTTTGTGTATCTGTCTATATACATATCATAATCAAATTACTGCGGTTACAATGTGATGAAAATACATCTGTTATGTATCCATAATGCTGAAGAACTAGTAGAATGAATCCCCTGTTTTGAAGAATATTCCTTGTCTTTATACACATACACACAAAGATTAAACTCCAGGTGCTGTACAGTCTGAAAAAATATCTTCTGATGTTATGTTATATAGATGTGGCCCAAGTTTATACTGAAACTGTGACCTAGCCTGCGACTGTGATCCATCAAAACATTTAATAAAGTGCTTAACTTAAGTATGTAAATAATCCCTTTGAAGATCAGTGGAACTACTCGAGTGCTTAAGACTGTATGCATGCCAAAGTATTTTGCTGGGTTGTGGCAAACTTCCTGCAAGCATATGATGAAACACACTACAGTTTCAACATGCAGTGCATTTCAACGGTTGATCTGATGTTTTTATCTAATAAAAAGTTAAACATATGAACTTTTCCTCTGTGTGTTTTATAACAGTATTCTTGCACTAGATGCAACTGCTTAAGTATGTTTTCTGGAGGATGAATGGAGTTTTATCCATTAGGG
Organism: Syrrhaptes paradoxus; assembly: GCA_013400615.1. Lineage (NCBI taxonomy): Eukaryota > Metazoa > Chordata > Aves > Pterocliformes > Pteroclidae > Syrrhaptes > Syrrhaptes paradoxus. The sequence continues at coordinate 2,352 of VZTO01001205.1, read as the reverse complement.
GCTGTAAATCATGAACCCTTCATTGACCTCTAACACATGGAAGAATCAAAGAAGGTGGAGAATGGTTCTGGTTGTTAAGAACAAAAAAGAACCAAACATCACAAGTTGCAACAAGGAAGATTCTATTAAACTTGGTGGAAAAAAAAAGCTTCACAACAGGGAACTCCAGCACTGGAACAGGTTGTCCAGGACGTTTGTGGATTCTCTGCACATGGAGTTATTTAAAGCTTGCCTGGAGAGGCTCTGAGCAGCCCAGCCTAGCCCTGTTTGGAGCAAGGTGTTTGGAGCAAGGTGTTCAGACTATGTGACCTCCAAAGGTTCTTTCCAACTCAAGGTATTCCATAGTTGTAGCACAGTTATTACTGGGCTAGGAAAGGTAAAGGTGCAGAAAGGAGTGCATTTAGCAAGATGGATCAGTAGTAGCCAGAAATAATTCTGTAGTTATGTTGCTAGTAAGAGGAACACTTGGGTTTGCTATTCAAAAGAAAGTAAAACTGCCAACAAGAGTCACCAAAAAGCCTATAGTTCTGATGGGTGGAGTTTTTGCTTTACACCTTTATGTTTAACAGTGGCTATGCAAATACTCTTAGCAACAAAGTGGTAAAATTTCAACCACTACAAGGAAGAAAAGGCTAGAGGGGAAAGAGATATGTTAGATGTCTTTTTAACCAGCTGCATCTGTTAAAATTGTGATCCTAAAACTGATAGCGAAGTTTTTAAATACTTGACTCACTGCCCATGTGTAGAGTACATACTTTACTAAGTTTTGGCACCTATGGTGTCAGACGCTGTACACTGAATACAGGGCCTCTTTCACATGGCTAAAGGCTGGCCATATACCAGTCTGAACATAACAGTTGGAGTTTCATAACAGAATTTGGCTCAATGACACTATAGTGCAATTCCAGCTGCTATTTTTCACAGGGAATATTTGCCTTAGTCCCATCCAAGAGTCTCTAGTAGTGTTAAGATGGAAGTGGAAGAATTTATGGAATAATCAGTGTATAAGAATAAGTGTAGAGGACATTCCTGGTGTGCTGGGCAGCATTTGCTTTTCCAGATATATACTTTCAGCACACCCCTCCAAAGTTTGCAGTTGTTTGCCTTATTGGTAAATGCTTCTTTAATTACACCATTACAGCGCCTTTGTCTTCAATTGTAAAGCTTCACTAGGACAGGCATTGCAGAAAACAACTATGCTGAATATGTAGTTCTCAGTCTCAGCTTTAGTCTTACTATTTCTTTCTTACCTTTACTCTTAACAAGTTTCCATTTAACACAGTTGTTTTTATGCTTTTTGCCTCTGGCAAAATCGAAATGCCACCCTTCCAGCCTATGATTTATGTTGTTCTTCACACTGAACTTCATGGTTATTTTCTCAAAGTTCATTGTTCTTTAACCTTCAAAATGCCTGCAGACTAATTTAAGAATGTGTGAAAATTGCTACAGATAGCATTAAAACTAGTAAAAAAAAAAATCAGTACGATTCGTCCTTGACATGCATTACATGCTTTGTTAATTTAAAATATGTATTTGCATTCTTAAAAATAAACTCTTCCCTCAGGTGTAGATAGGCAACATTCATTGATTGGATTGTATCAAAGTTTGAGGTACAGTCCTTACCATAGTAAATTGCTTTAATGTCTTTTTAAAATTACTTCCCTGCAGATGTCAAATTTTAGTTTTCTTTTTATTTCAGTTCCTTGCAAAAGAATAAGCCCTTTTGTATATTCTTACTAATGGTCCTGCTTTCAAGTGATGCAAGCCCCCAAACTGCTAAATAATTCTAGTTGTGTTCATCAGGAATTCTCAAACTAGATATTTTATTGGCCAGATTTCTTCCAACTATAACTCTTTGGAGGCTGGTAAGAGGCATTTTTTTTCAAGAATGAGATTTCTGGTTTAAATGAGAGAGGTACAGCTCTTTGAAAATACACCCTCAAAATGTAACTGGAGTAGGAAATCTGCTAAATTAAAGTGCTGGACTGAGCGGCATTATAAAAGGGAGTAGTCTTTTCTGAAAACCTTCAGTAGAAACTAGTCAATACTTGTTTATTTACAGGATTGGAGAATATGCCCAAGAAGAGTTAGTTCATAGGAGGAGTGCAGAAACTCCAGGTTCATTCCTGTGATGTGACTCAGGTGGGTGCTGTGGCTGTGTTGTGTTTCTCTGCTCTGGCAACAATTTCCGCTGCTGGAAATTATGTGGGTTTTATATGATTGATACAGTATTTGTTAGGGGCTTGAATTTTTTTCTCACATCAGGCAAATATCCTAATCTATTACTAATCTGTCTAATCTATTGGTAGATATTCTACCAGGAGATTAGCTTAATCTGTGGTGTTGGAGGTA